>JABUQX010110312.1:20000-30621 GCA_015478945.1 Trachelipus rathkii | reverse complement strand
GCTAGATATTCCATCCCAAAGCTTCCCAGTTTTAATATCTACTCTGATCTCTCTTCCCAAACAATGCGAATTCTCCTCAAACGACGAAAGATATCCCCCTCAAGAGCAAAGCCTTCCTAAATTTCTGTAATCGCCATTCATACTTTGCATAATTGGATTCAGGTGAGAGGAGCGGGAACACTATAGAACGAGAAGTGCGGTGTTGTGGGAGAAGAATCGAAATTTACGATGGGAAAACGAATGAAGATTTTACAATTTTTTTTTTCCATTTGATAATGAAAAGATGGCATGTTTTGTGTTTAATTTAAATTTACTATGTTTTGCGAAAAATTGTAGAATCATTTATTTACAACATTCAAGAAAATTAAACTTTAAATAAATAAATAAAGATGTGTGCTTTTATTATATATATTTATATATATATAATAAAATAAGTAAGAGAATTTATATAAGTATTAAATATATTATTTAATATATAATATATATATTAGGGTTAATTTACTATATATAAAACTAATATATATTATATATATATTATTAATTTATATAATATATATATTATATATAATTAGGTATAATATAATATATATATAATATCTAATAATTTATGATAAAAGGTACGATTATGAAATTTTTGCCGATGACGATGAGGATGACGATTAGAGAAAATTTTGCCGATGACGATGACGATGATAGTAAATGACGATTAATGAAAAAAACTATTTTAAAAATTTTCTCTCTGTCTCTCTCTCTCTCTCTCTCTCACATATATTATATATATATTATATATTTATATAGTATATAATAAAAATTAGTACTAGGTATATATATTATTATTGATATATCATATATATTAATATATACTATCTATATATATTTATATACTATTTATATATAATATAATTATATATACATATCATATATAGTATATTATATATATATATATTATACTATAAACTATTTCACTCGAGTAGGGCTGTAGGACAGGGAGGCACGGGTTTTCTAGCCCTCGGAAATTATATTGAATGCGTCAAATCATTATTTATACACGTTCATGTGTTATTATATATACGATAATAATAGTATAATATAATAATAATAATTATAAAGCTTTGTTATACTCGAAGATAATAATATAATAAATAAGTGAATAATAATATGACACTTATAATAATAAAATGGATGATAATATAATATAAGATAATAAGTTTCACAGTCAACTCGAAATCGTTCAAAAAGTTGAATTGTTGATTGATATAAAATGATGGAACTGTAATGTTGTCGTCCCGTAACGATTTTTAGGTCAAGTGGCTGTTTTTCTCATACATGTATAGAAATATAGCACCAGAGACCCCTGAGACACTCTTATAAGTATATATTGCGGAATGATATTTAGGGGGTTTTGGGTGTGATCGAATCTCGGAGAGCACGATAGTTGTATATAAGGGGCACTCTACTGAGAGAATGGATATTATGGCAGGCCGTTAATTGGCTAACAACACAGGGAAGGGGTTTTGGAAAAGTAATATCAAGTAGAATAAAGGGTATATAGAATAATGATGGAGGAGTTGATATAGTGTTGTGAGTGAGGAACAGTCCTCGTGTGAAAGTTATGTATTAATTGATTTGAAGACAGAAACTAAGTGAGGGAGCTGTATGGAGCTCTGGGGAATAAGTGCTGAGGTTTAAATAATTAGGAGTGATATGTTGATGATGAACAGAATTATGTCATTCGGAATCTAATCGGATAATCCAGGACTGTACGTTAAGGATAGTTGTTCGAAAATGGCATGCGCATAGCCGATTGCTTGGGCGCTACATTAAATTCCTTAGTGAGTGTAAAATGGGCTACTTAAAGTTCTTGAGTGTCGCTATAGTAATTTACATAGTAGGGTAAAGTCTGTGTGGTCAATTTGTATTGTTGTCGCAATGACATTAAAGTCAGGTGATACTAATGGTCTGGATAGGATTAGGTATATAGAGCTTAAGTACAATATGTTCAGTCGTACTTAGAACTATATCTTCAGATGGAGCGTCTTATCAGATGTGGCAAGTTAAAGTTAATAAAATGAGCGAATGCACAGCGTATTAGAGAGTTTGTAGTGGTGTGAAAAAGTGGTGTGAATCGCTAGAGATAAGATAACAATAGAAATGTACGTTGGGTGCCCCATAGGTTTGGTCTAACTGTGGAGAGAGGATGAATGAGTTAGTCGCTGTTGGTTAAGCGCGAAGGGCCTGAATATCTCGTAAAAGATTTTTAATTAATCTAATGGTGTTAATATCTACATACAATATAAATAGAGTGTAAAAATGATTGCCAAATGTACAAAAATAACAACGAGTTAGTACACCAACATTTAATACACACGCACTTTCAATAAACCATAATGCCTGAAAACATCCATCACCGACAGAGAATATCTTATGGAAGTCAACTCATTTGCGATATAGGTAAGGGAGAGTGAGTTGTATACTTTTCAAGAAACATGAGACACCCAAGATAATTAAGCGAAAGAATCCAAGGCCCGTGAAACAAAGTGAGTTCTTTCGATAGCAAAATTTTCTTCAATCAGTCCAAAAAAAATATTTGGCATAATCAGTGACTCACCCTAAATTACAGAGCTAATTCATGAGAAAATAATGAATTTTATTGCAATGAGTAGCCAGTCATTCACAATCACTGAAAAGCAGGGATTGTACATAATAAATTAATGCCACATACTTCAAACAGAAATATCTAGTTACTATATATATTTTGAGTAGAGAATGATAGGGAGTACTAACTTCACAGTAAATTGAGTCAGCAGCATATAAGAAAGTTTTCTAAGGCTTGATCAGTATATCATTTACTACAATCATATAAGGACAGCTAATATTTCAATACGAGAATATTATTTTCTTTTAGAACTACTATAATAGGATTACCAAGCGAGTTTGAAAAATTGAACTGTGTACTCCATTGCCAATACTGATACTAAGTTACTATATATATATAATTATATATATAGATATATCTAAAAGTCTATGATAGCCATTTTATCAATAATATATATCATTATGTCTATATTAATAGTAGTATCACATATTATAAAGGTAAGTTAGCTAGTATATAAGGTTTATAGCTAATATTATAATAATAAATAAATATATATATATATATATATAATAAATATTATTTATAAATATATTATATAATATAAGTTGAAAAATTAATTTTGAATTTAACTTGTGAGATTTTGAAGTGCATCCTATATTTTGAAGTAATTTGAGTAAAACTTGTTTTAAATAATATTAGTAGGTATTTAATACAACTGTCCTTAATGAATGCTACACTATATGCATGCTATTTCTATAATTTTGTTAAAAGTCTGCGCTATGTTATATAAAAATCAAATCAGTAATATTCATAGCAATAGCCATTTTCTCAGAAGTTAGAATTAGTAATTCCGGTTCCCTGCCCGAGAACTGAAAACCGGAAAAAATACTGTCACGAATTTCCGGCTAGGACCGAGGCAATTCTCGGTACTATCTCTAATATATATCTTACTAATATATTATTATATATATATTATATATATTTATATATATCTAAATCTATATCTACATTATATATATATATTATAGCTATAAAAATATATATATATATTAATATTATATATATATTAAGATATATATATAATAGTATTATATCTTATTATAATTACTATAATATTATAACATATAGATTCTATAGATTATCATTATATGCATCTATATACTATTTTAATATATATTTACTTACTTATATAACTATTTATTTATATAAATATATCTATATATTTTATAATATAGTTTCTCTTGTTGTTAATCTTTCGCATTCGCGATGTAGATGCGGATATATATATATATATATATATATATATATATATATATATATATGTAATATATACTAATCATATATTATTATTATAATTATATATATATATATATATATTACTAATAATTATCTGCCATGCAGTAAACTGTTATATATTCGTAATATTAGTCACTATTAGTAGTATAATTATATACACTCGATATATATACCTTATACTACTAGCTATAATTATTATATAATATAATATTATATATATATATATTATATTTTATATATTTATATATATTATAACCTAAAATAATAAATTTCTGAGTTTTTAGCCACAATCTATTCACACGATAATTGTGTTACCAGGGTGCGGGACGTGGACCAATTCAAATGCACCTCACGACAATCCTCTTTCCTCACCTGCTCGCCCATAAATTGGAAAAGAAATTTTAAAACAATGAATTTTTATACTTTTTTGATCTCTAGTATTTTTGAAAACTCTAATATATAGCGCCGAGAGGTTGTGCTTGAAAAACATCAATTTTTTCTAGCCTCTTGGCTGGCTGAACCGAGTCTGTTTATCTTTTTTTGATCATTGTATTAGCCCAAAACTTGCTAACACTACTCTCTCACTTGGACACCCTAGTTTTAGGACACGTGCCAAAGTATTCCTTTCAAGTTTATCAAGCGTTGGAAGTAAACATTTTGCTTAAACTTTCCACTAAACTGATAGGATTTTCCCCAATCCCCATTTGAAAAAAGTCGTGTCTTCTCTAGTGATGAGTTTTCAATCAATTTGTCACACTACTAATTTTTTGGGTATTGTCTGTGTTTCGTCTTACATCACTACTGGTGTAGATAATTCTTCCAGTGAATTCTGTTATTGATGAATTGTCACGTAAAAAGTAATGGGTGGCGAATTATCAGACTATTCGGATTGAGATTTTTCACTGCAACACAAAGTGACGATTAACTGTTCTAACTGTTGCTGCTATCAAAAATTCTTGCCTTATTGATAGTTACGGGATCTGGATCTCTAAGTAAATTGCAATGTATGAAGTGTCCATTCATTAATCCACAGAACCAAGCGTTTCATTCTAGCTCTAACAGTAAGTTTCACTCACCCATCTTTTCAACGCTTTTTTAAAACACATCATTATTCAATTTGAATATAGCTCTGAAAATGCTCCTTAGCGTTAAGATTTTGGTATTACAAAATCGAAGACAAGAAGCGTAGAGGTGCTCGACTTTAATTTTTTGTAATTTCTTCCAATATTGGTTTCAATAGCTTTATGCAGTGTATTAATAATGCATGTCATTTTTTCACATTAGTAAAAATGTTTATTAATTTTGGAATACGAACAAAACAAAAGGTTTTTTGAGCAATACCATTCTTTCCATATTATGAAGTGTACTATTACGTAGCGAGTTGGTATATGTTCTTATGATAAACTGAGAAGATATATAATGGAACAAATACAAAGTTCGCTTTTGGAATGCCTTCAATCTTCATTTTGGTGAGCCCATTGAAGTGATGAGAAATTGGGTTGATATAGCGCTGAACATTTTGAAATGTAATGTCAGTGATACAGATGTCTCTCATTTAAAGTTTTTCGTTCAGATTCATCTCAAGTATTTTTTATTAGAAAATTCTTTATCAAATCTCGAACAATAAATATCCGCGGCAACAGTCGCAGGGCAAGCGCTGGATAGAGGATAGCAGATCTTTAATAAAATAACGCGGTAATGCTCCGCGGAATGCACGGATTTTACCTGCATCACTAATATATATATATATATTATATATAAAATAGATATGATATATTATTATATATATTCTATACTATATATAAATTAAATTATATTATATATATATATATATATTATAATATAATTATTATATATATCAAGGTTTACAGGGTGCGAGAGTGACGTGGTTGGCGGTGCGCTGTGAGTTGCTCTCTCGGGTGCGGTGCAGGTGGGAACGGTGCGCATCAGCTATAAAGAGCCGGTGCGGTGTGGTGGTCTGGTGAGGTGCTGGTGAACACGACGCTCGGCTACCGGTGCGGAGCGGTGCGGGCGCAAAAATGCCGGTCTCGGTCCAACTACTACTTCAGACCTATGCTAGCTAATTTCCAATCTTAAGAACGATCCGGTGCATTACTACTATCTCCACTCCTCAAATCATTTTATGCCTAATATCAGAGACGCTCTGAAAAATTGAATTGTAACTTTACCTTTATCATAATAAATATATTTTTCAGGTAACATTCTTCCAACGAACAATGACAGTTACTTATACAAGTGAAGTTGCCACTGCAAAGAAGTTTGGAATATTTTGGAAATTGCTCTTCAGGTAGGACACTTTATTATTATTATTATTTATTATTATTATTTATTATATTATTATTAATTATTATTATTAATTATTAATGATTATTATTAATTATATTAGTTATTATTTATTATTATTAAATTAATTTAATTATTATAAATTAATTATATTTATAGAGATTCCTATTATTATATTATTAATTATTATTATTATTATTATTATTATTATTATTATTATTATTATTATTATTATTATTATTATTATTAGTATTATTAGTTTTATTAGTATTATTATATTAAATTATATATTATATATATATAAATAGACCTACATATATAATATATTATATATATATTCGCATTAATAATATATATATATATATATTATATGATATATAATATATTATAATATAATATATAATAATATATATAATATTATATAATATTATTAGTATAGTATATAATATATATATATTATTACTAATATAATAATAAAGAATGGAAAACTTGCTAAGATTAGTGGTTTCTTTTATGAGCAAAGCCCTATATAAGATAATGATTGAAAATTTAAAAATCCAATATTTTAAACGGATGTATTATTCACTAAATCATAGTAACGAAAGGCCCCCTCACTCTCTTCCTTCCTGTCATTCTCCCTTCCTCTCTCTCTCTCATCTTCCTTATCTCTCTCATACTTCTTCATCTCTCTCTCTCTTCCTTAAATCCAGCTTGGGCCTTGGCCGATGTTCACAGCTCCCCTTCTGGGTGACTTTCGTTTCTGAAATTTTGGTAAGTCTGTATGATTCTGCTTCATTCGGTTGGTGCTTAGTTCGGACTGTTTACATCCCCTTTGCTGAAGTAAATTGAAATTTTACTCTTGAACACTTGTTTTCGGGAGGTTGAGTTTCTGAGAGAAGTTGGAGAGTAGTCTGAATAATTGAGTATCTCTACAAGGCGGGTTTATATATTATTTCGTTCGGACTTATGTTAAAATTTTGCTTAGGCAAATTTTAGCACAAGTTCGAACATAAAATTTAAGGATGTACCGGAACCAGAATTTTTGGTTTTTTGGTTCCGGTCGGAACCGGAACTTCCCGGAACCTTGGAAAAGTTCCGGCCGCTAACCGGAACCTGCCGACATCCTGTCTATCACCTTATCAACATTCTACTAGAAACTTGTCTGATTAAACACAAGTGGAGTCTCTCTCTCTAGGAGTATTTGGCACCTTGTCACATCCATATTGAGCTATTAGTTCTGTAACCTAGAATTTGGATAAGCGGATCAGTAAATTTATTAAGTAAAATAGAAATATACTATATAATCGTTCTATACGGGGCTTCAATTTTAAAAAAATCGACAAAAATGATAAATGTCGCCATCGACTAGCAAATAAAGGTAGATTTTTGCTCGAGTTTGTAACGCGACATTGTCGATCGAGTTTGTATAAAAAACCCGGGTCTCTCTCTCTCTTCTCAAATTCTCCTTCTCTCTACTCTCTCTCTCTCTCTCTTCTCATCTCTTCTCTTCTCTCACTCAGTCTCTCCTCTCAAAATCATCTCTCTCTCTCTCTCTTAAGCCCGTTTTTTGCTTTTGACTTTCATTTGTGCTTACGAAACGCTAAGAAATGCTCGAGTTATGACGTTAGTTATTTTGTCAATACTTAGCCCTCAAAAAATCTTAAAATAGATGCTCCCCAAAGCCGTAAAAAATTTCCCCAATTCTGTAAGGTTGCTATTTCCCTTGCTTGCCGAATTTAGCTAGTTAGTAGTATATGAAAGGTGGCGAATGTTCGCCTACTGCCGAATGTTTGTTGTTTTTAGTGCTTTTGGCACTAAACCAATGTTTTGAGAGTTTTTGACGCTTGCGGTGTCAAATTAGCGGTTTTCAGATACGACGAAGCGTTTTCCGAGGTTGTAAACGTGCTTGGGCTTAGCCCAATGCCCCGCACCGTGTCGCGTTTCAAATGACCAAGTCATGTTGGTCGCCTCTTTCTAGGAAGCTGTCCTGAACTCCGAGAAGTTTGGCGATTTTTTCCATCGGTGACACTGCATGCCAATGACGCAGCACATCTTCAAGGGCGAGTTCGAATGCTGCATAACGTCTCAAAGGCTGGAAAGTCTGCCTCTAACTCCGGACCGTTTAGCTCTAATGGTGATGAGGTGTTTTCAGCAGTTGCGCAGCAGATCCGTCGGTTACCTGATTTCTAAAATTAGAGCTAATGCTTTGAACTGGGATATGCCCGAATGGTATAGCAACGCCATCGCTTAGCTCGAGCCCCAGGATGTACATAGTACAATTCCTGAGAGCAATTGAACATATCGCCATTGATCTTTGTCGTCTACCTATAACATTTAGTCTGACTGTCATCCATCGAAACGACTGGGCCTGTTATCACATGATTGATTGATTATTGATTGACGTCGATTATTGATGACACGATTAACATGAGCGATATTACATTATTATTACGATTATTATTTATTATTTATTATTATTGATTATTACGACACATTATTTATTATTACGATTATTGATGACATTATTTTGACATACTATTTCGTTTTTTTTCATTTTCTCTCTTCTTTCCTGAGCTTTCATTATGTTTTATTCATTACATACATTATTATTACAGCTTCTGCCTCTTCATCACTGATCTTCATTCATTCATTATTACACACACATTATTATTCATATATATATATATATATATATATATATATATATATATATATATATATATATATATATATATATATATATATGTTATATGTTATATATATATAGTTATATATATCTTGAAGTTAGACTTAATCGTATTTGATTTAGATTTTGGTTAGTCCTGATTATACTAACCGCCGTAGACGAATACTTCCCTGCGGGCCCCCCGCGGGGACGCTGCCTCCTAAAATTAAATGATCAGAAGGCTGAAATTTGATAGTGTAGTAAAGGATAAAGGTCTGAATCTGGTGAGTTTGAAAGGCAACGGCACCTGCTGGCCTGGCGCGGTGCTGAGTTAGTAACAGTTATAATAATACAATAATGCAATATTGGTGTTAAAATATGTTTATAAGATCATAGAATCGCAATGGGTGTTTGAGGTTCTCATAACGATACGGGTTGTGTCAGCAGGCCCCAGCCGGCGTGCGCGTCCGCGCGACCGCCGGCGCGATCCGACGCGAAACGGCGCGCGTGCGCCCGCGCGCCGCCGGCAGGCGCACAATCCGGCATGAAACCGGCGTGTGCGCGAGCCTGCGTGCTCCAGGCGCGAGAACGCAAACGTGTTCTGTTTTCTTTTAATAAATTTATTATTTTTTATTAATTTTTTTTTTTTTTTTTTACAATTTTTTTATGCTTTTCATGTTTATAACATAAAAATTTGCGTTTTTACATACCCTATAGCAGTAAGTCAATAAATCCAACCCCCATCCAACCACCCTTCTGTCCATCCGTGATCTATTGATCTATTGATGTATTGATCTATTTATCTATTGATCTATTGATTCAAGTCATATTTTTTATTAAAATTGTTATGTTTTACATACCCTAAATCAGTAAATCAGTAAATCGTTCGTAAATCAGTAAATCAGTAAATCAAACTGTCCTCCCTACCACCCTCCTACCTTGCTATGATCTATTGATCTATAGATCTATTGATCTATTGATTTAAGTCATCGTTTTTATTAAAATTGTCATATTTTACATACCCTGAAGCAGTAAATCAGTAAATCAGTAAATAAAGCTGTCCTCCCCACCCCTTTCGTAATCTATTGATCTATTGATTCAAGTCATATTTTTCCCCTGATCTATCGATCTATTGATCTATTGATTCAAGTCACATTTCGAGTATCATTTTGGATAAACATAACATAAAAACAAATTCTTTATACACTGATCACCGAATATATGCTAACGTAACAAAGTTTTCACATTAATAAAGCTAACATAACATCATCAGGTCAAAGAATATAATGTGCAACAACAAACCTGACACCCCTTAAACACGAATAAACGTTAAAATTAACAAAGTCCCACACTTAACAATAATAAAGTAACTAACATAGCATACAAAAAACGTAACCCTATTCACACTTCGAAGCATATCTCTAACATAACAATGTTAATTTATATTAACATGGTAATATTTAACAAAAATTTATCTACAACAATGGTTAATTATCATACTGATCAGCGAATATACTCTAACGTAATAAAGTTTCCACATCAATAAAGCTAACATAGCATAACATGAACTAATAAAATAATGTACAACGACAAACCTAACACAACTTACACACGAATAAACTGTTAACATTAACAAATCAATAGATCAATAGATCAAAAGGTCATGGACGTGTGGGTAGAGAGGGGCAGGGAGGGGACGGGTGGTTTGATTTACTGATTTACTGCTTTAAATTTGGCAAATCTGACATACTCTCGCGTAT
>JABUQX010110311.1:0-24878 GCA_015478945.1 Trachelipus rathkii | reverse complement strand
AATTCTTTGCTATATTAAAAACCAGCTTTCTTGCGCCTGTCACATCTTCTTCCAACTCGTTTCCGATTTTTTCCCAGGTGGTTTCCTTTTCCATCCTTTTCACTCTATCAGACTCTCGCCAAGCCTCTACATATTCTCTTCTCTACAACTCACCTCTCGTTTTCATCCATTTCCTTAAGCATCTCATCTTCTCTTGTAC
This sequence comes from Trachelipus rathkii, assembly GCA_015478945.1. Classification (NCBI taxonomy): domain Eukaryota; kingdom Metazoa; phylum Arthropoda; class Malacostraca; order Isopoda; family Trachelipodidae; genus Trachelipus; species Trachelipus rathkii. The sequence goes on along the minus strand of JABUQX010110311.1, from coordinate 24,679 downwards.
AGCAGTTTTAACACGTTCCGTCCACCATGGTGTTTTCTTCTTTTTTGTTCCTCCTACCATTTTTATTCCCATCGTCTCTTCTGCGCTCTTTAGCACCGCTCCCTTAAAGGTGTTCCAGCACTCCTCAACACTTTGTCCCTCCTCTTCTGCTGTCATATTGTTTCTTATTTGCCGCTGATAGTTCTCTCTACATCCTGCCTCTTTGATCTTTTCTATTTGCACTCTCTTTCTCATCTTTCTTGGATGCAAAGTAGGTTTCTTTAATATCATCTTCCCCAACACCATACGATGGTCTGCATCTCCAGACACGGATGGTACACTCTTTACATCTCTAAACATCTCCTTTTTATTAGTCAGTATCAGGTCTATCATGGATTTCTCCACATAGTCAACCCTTTCTCTGCTCCATCTATACCATGTCCACTTATGACTTTCTCTATGTTTATAACAGGTGTTCATAACCGTCAATCCATTCTGCAAGCAGAAATCTATCACTCTCTCTCCAGCTCTATTTCTTTCGCCAACGCTGAAGGCTCCTATGACACTCTCCACACCTCTTCTCTGTGTTCCAACATGTCCATTCAAATCTCCCATTATCACTATTCTTTCCGCATATGGCGACCTATTTTTAATTTCCTGCAGTTTCCGATAAAACTCTTCCTTCTCAGCTTCAGTTCTTCCCTGTTGCGGTGCATATACCTGTATAACACTAATACCCATGTGTTCCATTTTGATCGAAAACATCATCATTCTTTCATCCCCATAGTCCACACTTTCTACTCTCTGCGCCATTTCTTCAGTCAAAATTACTCCTACTCCATGTCTGTGCACCTCCCCACCACTGTACATCAATTGATAGTTGTTATGTATTGTTTTGCTACCACTTCCCATGAGTCTGGTCTCACAGACTCCCAAAATATCCAACTTCCTTTCCAGCATCAGCTCCACCATCTCCTCCTCCTTACCCCTAAGGGTTCCAACATTCAGGGTAGCCACTCTAAGGCTTCTCCCGGAAGGATTTCCGTTTTCAGGTCCTCTATCGCGCGGTCGTCTCCGTCTAATCAGTCCGTGGTTCCGAGGCAAAACAGGAGTTTCTTGAGCATTTCCACTTGGCCAGCGGCTTGCTAGGCCTGTCCTGGTTGCAGTTTTGGTCCACGGCTCCTTATTTTTATATTTCGGAGCTACCCTCCTTAGAGGGTCCTCCCCCATCCCCCGCCGGGGGACGCGCCTGGTTGGGGGTTTATCCTCCCCAAGTATATATATATATATATATATATATATATATATATATATATATATATATATATATATATATATATATATATATATATATATATATATAATAATAAAAATATATATTTATATATATATATATATATATATATATATATATATATATATATATATATATATATATATATATATATATATATATAATATATATATATATATATATATATATATATATATATATATATATATATATATATATATATATATATATATATATATATATATATATATATATATATAAGGATAATTGTATCAGTAGAACGAAAATTAAGCAACAAGGGGAGAATATAAAAATTAAGTGTTAAAACAGTAAAAAAAAAACACTACAGATAGACTGTTTTGTAATTGAGTTGCCAATTGGAAAATTATTTTATGATACTCGAGCTCGTCATACGAATATTAATATTTCGAAATATAACTCTAACTTGCTTTCGTTATTTCATTTGATATGCTTGAAATCTCGGATCAGAATTTGGGAAATGGATTTCTGAAATTTGGCGATTTCTGTATTGGAAAATAAGTTACTGGAAGGTATCAAAAATAAAAAAGATTTCTGTAGAATGATAAAATAATAAATTTTGTAATTTATATAATGATTGATACAAGATATTATTTCCTGGTTAATTAGTGATAAATATTTAAATATTTGATAGAAAATTTAATGTTATATATATATATATATATATATATATATATATATATATATATATATATAACTATAATAATATATATATATATATATATATATATATATATTTATAATAATAATTTAATATAATTAATATCACTTTATAATTACCTCTATGTATGTGTCTATATTTATATTTTTAATATTATGAAAAAATATATGATTTGTATAAATAAATATATAATAATAATAAGATATATATGGAGACAAATATATACATAACTAAATATATATATATATATATATATATATATATATATATATATATATATATATATATATATATATATATATATGGCTATTCAGTACGATCTTTCACCGAAAAGGTATATTTACTAAAATTTTGTATTTTTCCCACTTTAGAAGGTAATTTTTTTTTTTTTAACCAATAAACATAAAGATTAAAGTTGCCAAGTAATAAGTTTAAATCTATAATACCTAACGCAACTTAAATAACCTTACTTACTTACTTACTTACTTACTTACTTACTTACTTACTTACTTACTTACTTACTTACTTACTTACTTACTTACTTACTTACACAAAATGTAAATTTTGTTTTTCCTCTCAATTGAAAATTTTTCTTTTTTTTCCGCACAAATTTGCAGGAGGGAATCGTACTGAATGTCCTAAAAAATATATATATATATATATATATATATATATATATATATATATATATATATATATATATATATATATATATATATATATATATATATATATATATATATATATATATATATATAATTTACATTAATGCGAATGAAATGTTTTGAAAAACGATCAGTTAAAATTACAAAAATGATCGAAACTTAAAGAGGATAAATGTGAAATTCAAAAAAGAAAAAAATATCAATCAAGGTATTTTCTACCTTAACAATAATCAATTTCCTCAATATTATGAAATTATTATAATATATTTGAGATCAGTAATAAAAGACAAATGGCTTTTGATTTTTATCTATTTTTGACTAATTGCGTTTATTTTCATTCTAAAATATTTATTCTTGAGCCACATGGGGAGAATATATATATATATATATATATATATATAGATAGGTATATTTTTATTTATCCCTCGTCACCGATTTTCATATATATCTTCATTATATTTAAATATATATATATATATATATATATATATATATATATATATATATATATATATATATATATATATATATATATATGCCTCCTAACTTTAATATTTCCTTGGACGGCTCTAACGTCTCACCTTCTGATAAAATAAACATTCTTGGTCTGAACATAAAGAAAAAATTGTCTTTGAAACCTCATATCACAACGGTTGCTATGGTATCCTCAAAAAAGCTGGGAGTTCTGTTTAGGTTGTGGGAGTTTTTTTTCCTCTGCACAGCTACTCTAGTTATATAAGGGTTTTAATGTCCCTTGTTTGGAGTACTTTTCTCATATCTAGGGGGCTCCGGCTCCACCCTTCTATTGGAAAGAGCTGAGTCTAAAACTAAGAGACTAATAAACTTAATCCTACTTGCAAACTCTCTTGACCCTCTATCTTAGCTACGTGACGTTGGGGCAATATCTCTTTTCTATAGGTACACCAACGGCAGATGCTCGGGGGAGTTGGCCGCTCGTTTCAACTCCATTGCATCGCCCTCGTAGGATAAGGGGTACCTTGCTCTTGCATGAATTTTGCGTGAGCATTGAAAGCCAAGACTCGTACGTTGTGGTGCTTTCTTCTTTCCAGCAACTTCTGTTCTATAGTGCTCCTTACCACCTTCTGCTTTCTAACTGTATTTAATTTTCCTCTCTTTAAAACCCAGATCTGTGCTCACCTAAGAGATTTGCGTTAGGCTTGGGCTTGGGTGGGTTTTCCTGTATTTTATTTTCTGCCCCCTCCTTGAAAAGGGCCCAGCCCGTGAGTGGTGATAATCTGTATAAAAAAATGAAAAAAATATATGATGATGATGATGCCACAAAATCATAAATTTTCAAACATTTGAAATACTCGTCAACAAATACCCATTCAACATAACTAAACCAATCCGTTAATCTCTGTTATAGACTTAACACTCTTATCACCATCCATTAAAGGGAGACAGTCACCCTTACTAAAAAGACCCCATAAGTAGTAGGAGGTCTTTTCCGGACCTAAATTTTGGCCTTGATTTACCCCACCTTTTTTGACCTTTTTGACCTTGACCGACCTTGACCTTGACCCACCTGACTTTTTTGAGCCCAAATTTTTTACCTGCCGTTGACCTTTTTGGGCCTTTGACCTTTTTTGACCGTTACCTTTTTTCGACCAACCCTTTGGTCTTCCATGGGTCAATTTTGGCCCACGGTATTTTTTGGCAACCCTAATTTTTTGGCAACCCTAATTTTTTGGCATCCCTAATTTTTTGGCAACCCTAATTTTTGGCAACCCTTCGAAGAAGGGTTGCGCCAAACGGTTGCGTCAGCAACCGTTGTACGTACCCCACCCTAATTTTTTCGACAACCCTTTGGTCTTCCATGGGTCATTTTTTGCCCCCGCAATTTTGTCCTTCCTTTAGGGGCTTAGCCCTTTTGATGTCTTTTACCTTGTTGACCATGATATTTCGGCCTTGCAGATTTACTTACACCATGGGTCAATTTTTGCCACGGTAATTTTTGGCCAACCTTTAGGGGCTTAGCCCGTTTTTGATGTAACTTACTTGTTTGGACCATGATATTTGCGGGACTTTAACCTTGCCACTATTTACCATGGGTCATATTTTGGCCCACGCCAATTTTTTTGGCCACTCGTGTCCCACCCGTCACATATTTCGTTCCTAACTTGAAACGCCATGTATGATATTCCTATCTTGAACACCTACACACACACACACACACCACACACACACACAACACACACACCAACACCACACCACACCACACCACACACACACACACACACCCACCACACACCACACACTTACTTACATTTACCACATTCACTATGACAACTTATTCACTATAAACATCTTACATTTTTCCCATTAGACCCACTTACATTTTACACCTATATACTCACGTACAAACACATCTACCAACCCTTTGTTCTTCAATGGGTCAATTTTGACCCACGGTAATTTTTTGTCCTTCCTTTAGGACTTAGCCCTTTTTTTTGATGTTCTTAACCTTTGATTTGAACCATGATATTCGCCTTGACCTTGCCACGATACCAGTGGGTAATTTTGACCCACGATAACTTGATGGCTTTGATGGTTCCCAATCACCGTAAGAAGTATCTAGGGATGTTCTATTAGTGTTCTATGAGTATTAGATGAGTGCCAGGTGAGTGCCAGGTGAGTGCCAAGGGAGTGCCAATGAGTGCCAATGAGTGCCAAGTGAGTGCCAATGAGTGCCAAGTGAGTGCCACATAGTGCCAAGTGAGTGCCACATAGTGCCAACTGAGTGCCACTTTTTTCAAGCCTTTTCTAGCCTCCCCTGAGCCTAGAATAGCCCTAATATGGGTGTCTACCCCTAGGTTATAAGGTATGAGGATTCGATTGGTGTATATTACAAGCTGCTAGGATGCTTCCTACTATGAGTTAGTCTTTTTCTATCACTTATAGCCTATATATATATATATATATATATATATATTACTTGCACACACACCTACACACATACACTATGACACTTATACACACATTCACTATGTGACACTTATACCACATATGACAACTGATAAGCCTTACACTCTCCATAGACACTTACATTAAACCATATACACTTACACTCACACCCACACACAGATACACTTACGTTTACACTCACACACTTGATATTTTGATGCCTCAACTTTGATGCCTCAACTTTGATGCCTCAGCATTAATGCCTCAACTTTGATCCCTCAACTTTGAAGGTTCATCTTTGATGACTCATCTTTGATGACGTCATCTTTGATACCATCTATATTGATGATTCATCTTTGATGAAATCATCTTTGATGGCTCATCTCTACCCTACAGTAAAGACAGAGTTAATTATGTCTTCCCCTAGATCATTAAGCCAACCACAGGCGCAAAGCGTGCGCCGCTCCGCGTGAAATGCTGGACAACCCCGCACCCGCAGGTGCGACCCGCGGCGCGAACGATAAATACCCGCCCGCCGCGTGCGCCGGCAGGCGCAATATTACCGCCCGCCGCGTGCGCCCGCAGACGCCAAATATCCCCCCGCACGAATGAAAATACTATATATATTTACTACGAGTCATTCATTTTATTTCATACTTAAACATCTCAAAGAATTTCTTTTCAAATACTATAGTCATTCATTTTTTATTTTCATACTTAACATTTTTATTAAAAAACATTTTTGGCGAACCAAAACTGTAAACTCATTACGACATGCTTTATATTTTACTTAATACTTTTAATTTATAAAATTTTTAAAATTTGTATGTAAGAAAGAAAAAAACAGGAGCAGAGTGTCTGATATATAAACATTTATTTTACTACAATTGTACGTAAAATTTTATTAAAAACATTAAAATTACGTACCTTAAAGCAGTAAATCAGTAAATCCAACTTAGAGGTGTTACCTAACACCTAAGGATTAGTATGCTTTTGTGTTTACTGCTTTACTGCATTTAAACTTCATATATTTATTACCACTTTAACTTCTGCTTACTGCCGTTAACTCATATACATTACATTACCTTAAAGCAGTAAATCAGTAAATCAATAGAGGTGTTACCTAACACCTAAGGGATTAGTATGCTTTTGTTTTACTGCTTTACTGCTTTAACTTTCTGCTTTACTGCTTTAACTTTCTGCTTTACTGCTTTAACTCATATACTATTACATACCTTAAAGCAGTAAATCAGTAAATCAATAGAGGGTTACCTAACACCTAAGGGATTAGTATGCTTTTGTTTTACTGCTTTACTGCTTTAACTTTCTGCTTTACTGCTTTAACTTTCTGCTTTACTGCTTTAACTTTCTGCTTTACTGCTTTAACTCATATGTTTTACTGTTTTAACTCATATATTTATTAACATTATGTTTTTTATTTTGTTTTAATACTTTTTATTTATTTTATTATTATTTTTATTTATTTTTATTATTATTTTTATTATTTTTATTATTTTTATTATTTTATTTTATTTTTATTATTATACTTAGTTTTATTTACTTCATGCCTATTGTTATTATTATTTAGAAAACACATTACACTATGACACTTATACACACACACACCTCACACTTTCACTATGACACTTATACACACATTCACTATCACACTATACACTTACAATGACACTTATACACACTTACACTTATACACACATTCACTATGACACTTATACACACATTCACTATGACACTTACATTTAGCCATAGACACTTACATTTACACTTATACTCACACACAGATTTACTTACATTTACACTTACCACACACACACACACACACACAGATTTACTTACACTCACACACAGATTTACTTAACACACGCAGATTTACTTACACAATAACGTATAATTTATTAAAACATTTTATGTTTTAATTAAACACGTACATTTATATTACTCATTCAAATATAACTAAAATTATTTCAAAGTTTCTTAAAACTTCTATAATAAATCAATCATTATCTTTGAACAAAGAAATTATTATTAACTGTTAATACTTTTGGTATTAAAAAAAAAAAAAAATTTTTTTTTATTTAACCTATTTTATAACGTTTTACAATCACTTTTACTAAAATTTTATGAAATTTTTAATAAAAACATTTCGATATAATTACGTACAATCGGCTTCAGATATTTCCCACCCACCTCTATTTAATCAAATATCGAAAGTGGCTTGGGTCCAATATTTTTTTCTTCAGAGGCCCCCGCACTTTATATATATACATATTATAAATGTATATATATATCACTATATATATAGATATATATACTATATATAATACTATATATATATATATATATATATAATATTATTATATTATATATATAGCTATATATTAATTATATATATAATCTATTTTTTCTTGAGGCCCCGCCCACTTTATATATATATATAATATAGATATATTATATATATATATATATATATATAATATATATATATTATATATATATATAATATCAATATATATATTAATAATAATACTAATTATAATATTAAATTATTAGAGTTATACAAAATTTCTTCATCATACTTATTAAATCTTAGCAGTGAACTTGACTATTTAAGAAACTTATTTTTGAAAAATGATTTCCCAACTTTTTTAATTGACAAATTATTTAAAAAACTACTAACGATGAAAATTCAACCTTCTCCACCTATATATTCTGCTAATAAAAAGATTCTTTATATGAAATTCCCGTTTTTAGGAAGAATTAGTTACGAAATTAATAGAAGAAAAACTAATTTATTGTATACATCTTTCCCACAATTTAAGTTTAAATTAATTTTCATAAATCATAATAGGATAGGTAAATTCTTTAAAGTTAAAGAAAATCTGTCGTTATCTTTGTGTTCTTCAATTGTTTATTTATATAAATGTGATAGCTGTGATGCTTTCTATAAAGGAAAGACCATTAGATGTCTCTCCACACGAATTGCTGAACACAAGGGTATCTCAAGTAGAACTTTAGAGGATCTCCATCATCCACCCTATTCGGCCATTAATAATCATTCTTCCAGGTTTAATCATCATATATCGGATCAAAATTTCAAAATTTTAGACCATGGAAATGCTGAAGATTTGGAATTTTGGAATCTTTATATATTTTGAACATGAAGCCCTCCCTAAATGAAAATCTACAATTTAATAACTTAAACATCCTTAAGTGAAGTTGAATTTCTATTTTTGGGTTGACTCTTCTAACTATTTAGTTTAATTTTGATTTTACCAAAAGTGGAAGCAGCACTTTCTATTATTATTTATGATCATTTTAACTGTTTTCCATTTTGTTTAATTATCCATTATGCATGTCAGCCCTTGGAAAATGGTGTTGTAATAACTCGAAACCAGTCGGTTTAAAATAAATTAAAATGTTTTACTACAGTATTTAATTAAATTTTAGCACTTATATATTTATATATATAAATATAATATATATATGATATATACTATGTATCATATATATATATATATATACTATATATACTATATATATATATATATATCTATATATATTATATATAATACTATATATATAAAATAAATTTTTTTTAAGTTTTTTTTTTGGAAATTACCTGCTGAAATCAAAAATGTTATTATTTTGCCTGTAGATGTTTTATAGTGTTTCTGAGTTTTACATGCTAGCCTTCTTCGCGGATGCTGGCCATATAATTATATATATATATATATATACATAGATATATATATATTATATATATATATATTTATATATATAGTATATATATAGTATATATATTTTAGCACTTATATATATATATATATATATACGATGTGACTTTGTAAGAAACCATTATAATTTTACTTCTCAAGAAATTCTTGTATATTTACACCGTCCTAAAAATTGTTATGATTGTTTTATAATAGCAATGGGTCATCTAGCAAATAAATAATTAGTAATATTTTCTGACGATGCTCGAATATATATCGGAATATATAATATCTAGTATCAAAAGACTTGCTACAACCTTATAAAATACCTGAGTTAAAGTTAGAAGATTAATTTTATAGAGAAAAGCTCTCTTTCCTTTAACTACTTCGAACTTATCTTTTATTTTGCTAATGTTGGATCAAAAGAAATCTCATAATAAGGTAAGATTAGTTTAATATATAACTATTCATTTATAGTTATGATATTTTTTCATATTTGGTTTTTTCTGCTTATATTTAACAATCATTTTTAAAATTCACTGCAAATTTAATTTATATATAGATATATATATAGATATATATATATATATATATTATATATATATATACTATACTATATAATATATATATATATATAGTATACTATATATATAAGTATATATATATATATACTATATATATATATATATATATTATATATATATATATATATATATATATTAGACATATATATATATATATATATATAATCATATATATATATATATATAATATATATAGATATATAACATATTATATATAATATATATATATATATATATTATATATATATATATATATATTTATACTATATATATATATATATATTATATATATATATGAAGGCTCATGTCGATGTATCCCCTTCCAGTTTACGCTAAGCCAATTTTTTTTTAAGCATCTACACTTAATGAAAAAATCTGAAAGATCTCTTGTGGCCCCACATGCGTGCTTTTTTTTTTTTTTTTTTTTTTTAAACAATTTGAGTGAAATTAATAAATATTGAAATTAATATACCATATATATACGTTAAGTAAAAGGTTGTTACAGTTTAGTTAGTTTAAAAGATCTAAACTATATATAAGTTAAGTAAAGGATGAGTTTAATTTGTTTACATAGATTTGAACTTTTTTTTCCTTTTTTTTTTTTTTTTAATATTTTAGAGGTGTGAAGCTGCTTTTATACTAAAGTTTCGATTTGACTTAAGGCATTTTCACTTCAACTTTATAAAATGTATTCGAATTCATACAATCTATATGTATATGGGAGGTGGAGGCGGATAATCGACATGATCCTATATAGCTATATATATATATATATACTTATATATATTATATATCTATATATATATATATAGTATACTATAGTATATATATATATTATACTATATATATACTAACTATATATATATATATTTATACTAATTAAATATTTAATTAAAATAAAATATATTAAATATATATATATATAATATAAAATATATATATATCTGCGCAATTTCTAGATAAAGCAGGCAATAAAAAAGTTACTTGAACAGTAAAACGTACTAAAAATGTTGCTAAGAGATTCATATTAACGTACTGAAGCAAAATTATTTTAAAAATGTTCTTTATATATATATATATAGTATAGATATATATATTATAATATATATATACTATATCATATATATATATATATATATATATATATATATATATATATATATATATATAATAATTCTATATATATATATATATATTATATTATATAATATAATAAATATATATATATATATATAATATATATATAATAGTTATATATATATATATATATATATATAATATAATTACCTAGCTATATATATATAGTATATATATATAGTAGAGAGTGTCTAAAGCTGACATTATGTAACTCGAGAACGGCAGCACCTACAGTTCTGATTTGGACTCAGCGGAAAATTTTAAGAATGGGTTTTTAATTTTTCTTTTTTTTCATCTATTCGTCGGAAATATTTAAAAAAAAATTTTTTTAATTTCCCTATTATGGGGGCTCGTGGTATTACTTTAGTTAAAGTAATACCAAAGTGTAAAGGGAAGTAAAATTATTTTCTTTTTTTAAAACTAAGGAATACCCAAAGGGTAAACGCAAAGATGGCAGGAGTCGGGTCCTCGGCCTCCCGGTGGGACGACGGGGGATTTTCATCCCCCCTCTTCCCCCGTAGGCTCGCCCCCTAAATGGGCGAAAAATTTTTTTCAACTATTTCCTTGAATTTTGCCAAAAAAAAAAAAGAAAAAAAAAAAAAAATTTTAAGCTAATCTGGAGCTTTAAAATATATATTTTTGTTTTATTTGTAGGTGCTGCCGTTCTCAAGTTACATGATGTCAGCTTTAGACACTCTGACCTTATTATTATTATTATTATTATTATTATTATTATTATTATTATTATTATTATTATTATTATTATTATTATTATTATTATTATTATTATTATTATTATTATTATATTATTATTAATCTATTAATCTTATTATTATTATATGCTTATATTACTATTATTATTATTATAATATTATTGTACTAAATATTTAAATTAATAATTCATGCGTCTGAAAGAATTTTCTTTAATAAAATTAGTGAAGCAAATAATACGTAATAGAAATGCCTTTTAAAAAAAAGATCGGAACTCAAAAAATCAAAGCCTTCCACGCTATCAGTAGCCTAGCAAGTAAAATGTATTGAAAGGTGTCAGAAGTTTTAAAAAAAGTACGAAAACAATATCAGTCCTGCGTATTCTCAGTATTTGGCTACTAGTATATATATATATATACTACTACTATATAGATATACTATATATATATATATATATAATATATATACTATACGCTATAATATATATATATATTTAATATATATATATATAAACGTATATATATATATACTATATATATATACTATATAAATATATATATACTATATATATATAATATATACTAGTCAGCATCCCGAAGAAGGCCAGGCATGAAACTAAAAAACTATAACAGCTACACGAAAAATAAATATCATTTTTATTTTTACCCCTGAAATTAAAAATAAATAAAAAAATAACGCTTTTTAAAAATATAAAATTGTTAAAAAAATGTTTGCAAAAACTTGCAGTTTTTGAGACTACGAAAAGCTGGGGAGTAGTCGGATGGAGGCGCGTAAAGTTGTCCAAATGTTGAATTTTTTTTTTTTATAACTAAAGAATACCCGAAGGGTTAAAAATTAAAGATGGATAAAGTCGGGGTTTATCGGCCTACCGGGGGACGACGGGGGACTTCGCCCCCCTCTGTCCCCCGTTGGGGCTCGACCCCCTAAAAAGGATATAAAAAGAAAAAAATAACGTTTTCTCCAAATTTTAAAAATTTAAAATTGTTATTTGGCAACTTTTGCTATCGTGAACTAATGCAGGATTCAAGGTCAATCACAGCGTTCACTTGCCAGGTCTAAGATTTTATACCTAATATTTAGGGGTTATTAATAAAATATTAGAATAAAAAATTTTTTTTTTAGGTTTTGTCGATGAAATTATTTGCTCTTGAAATCAAAAATGTTATTTATTTTCCTTGTAGATGTTATAGTTTTCTAGTTCCATGCCTGAACTCTTCGGGATGCTTGGCCATTATATATATATATATATATATATATTAATTATACTGGTCCACACAGCTTATACTATATTATATATTACTATATATAATATACTATATATATATATATATATTATATATATATACTATATTATATTATAAACAGAAGATTTTCATATTTGTTCTGCTTGAAGTTTTTCTATGAAGAAATCTCCTTTTTACGAAAGTTTTCGAATTTTAACCTATTTCCTACTAACATTTTTTATAAACTAGTTTCTTCTTTTCTCGATAACATATGCCAACCTAAATGTTCTACAAACGATGTGCGTTTACATTACACCTCTTACCAATGCTCTTCCCTTTCGTTTTAGAAATATCGTAAAGAAAAACTTTCCTCAATATAAATATCTTGTATCTTTTATCTATAACGACTCAATAGGAACATTTTTTAAAACCAAAGAAAGCATTTCTATGAGCTGAAACTTTGACATGGTTTATAAATAAATGTGGCCACTGTAACGTCAATTATGTAATCCAAACTAGCCTACAGCTGAAGATGCGAGCCTTCAAGCACATGGCAATTTCCTTTCTAGCTAATCTCCACATCTCTCAACCAGAGAATTCAGTGATCAGAGATCACTCGGATCTTACAAAACACCCTATATCTCTTCGCAACTTCTATAAATATTGAAAATTTATAAATCTTCATACGTAAAAACATTTAAACCCTTTTTTTGTCATTCACTTACCTGCAACTTCTCTCTCTCTCTCTCTCTCTTCTCTCTCTCTCTCTCTCTCTCTCTCTCTCTCTCCTCTCTCTCTCTCTTCTTATATTTTTGTTTTCCTTGTTTATTTAGTCAGTTTTTATCTTTTGATGTTTCACGAATGATATTGAACCTGTAACACATCACACAATCTTTTTAACTTATTTGAAATTTTGTTTTATAATTTTTACATTTAAACTAACATTCACTAATCTTATTATTGGATTACTATATAGAAATGTTCGTTTTTTTTATATCTTATTTTATATTATGCATTAAGTATATAAGAGGAGCTTGATGTCAATACGAAGTTACAAGTATGAATTTAGTTTTCTTTTGGTGTTAATTTTTCTTTAAAGATATTTTCCTAGGAATGCTGCCAATTTAAATATATATATATATATATATACTATATATTATATATATATATATTACTATATATATATATATAATTATATAATAATATATATATATATGATATATAGTATATAGTACTATATATATATATATAATATCATATAATATAATATAATCGTTTGAGGGTAATGTATCAACATTGATATTGTAGAAAAGATACTATCGATTTTATAATATTGGCCTCTAGAGAGATCGCATTATTGTTTGAAAAATAGTTCCTTTCAGGCCCGAATGAACGCAATCGAGCTTGAAATAAAAACAAAACAAAAAGTAATTAAAACATCAAATCACGACATAAATATAAAATATTATTTCACTAGATTATTTTATATATATATATATATATATATATATATATAGTATATAGTGTATATAAATTTTTTGTATCGATGTCTATAATACTATATATATATATAAATATATATATATATATAGTTAATCACTCACTTAATTTCAGTTTCAGGTATTTTTCTTTAATTTTTGTTTTAGGTTAGGTTAGGTTAGGTTAAGTTAAGTTAAGTTACGAACGGTTACGTAAACCGGAGAAACTAACCTGACTCTTAACATAACCTTAAACATTATAAGCAAACATTAAAGAAAAAAAATATCTGAAACTGAAATTGAGTGAGTGATTAACTTATATATACTAGTATATATATATATATACTAAGTAATATATATATATATATCATTATATATAGTATATATAATATATATATATATATATATACTATATATATATATATATATATATATATAACAAATGTAGTTCTCGAGAAAAAACCTTACGCCACATTTCTCGATTTCTCCATTAAATATAATATTATATATATATATATATATTAATATATATATAGTATATATATATATAGTTATATATACTATATATATATATTATATATATATAAATAATATATATCATATATATATATATATAATAATATATATACTATATATACTACTAGTATATATATTAGTATATAGGTATAATATATATATATTACTCTTTTCATGTTAAAAATAATATTAACAAGGTCAATGATTTCTTTTCAGACCATGGATAACAAGACTGCAGAAAGGCTTGTTATGAGGGGTAGAATTGTCAGTCTATACGAGTTAGGGATACCTAAGCATCAAATAGAAAGGGAACTAGGTATTGACATTAGCACTGTGCGGAGATGGGCTAGAAGACATGAAGAAGAAGGCGAGTACCGTGACCGTCCTCATACAGGTCGCACTCGAATAACCAGTCAGGAGGAAGATAGGGCAATCGTTGACTTTGCTCAACGTCATCCATTCACAAATTCTGCAATCGTCCGGAGAGAATTAATTCTAGATGCATCACATTCTACCATCCGAAGGTGAATCCATGAATCAGGAATACATCACCGTAGACCAGCTCTAAAACCACAACTAACAGATGATCACAAGTTAGCAAGGCTAGCCTTTGCTAACGCATACATTCAAAAGGATATTGAGTATTGGTCGACGGTAATATTCACTGACGAAAAAACATTTTGCTCAAGTGACCACGGCAGCATACACCTTTGGAGACCAAATAAAACTAGATATGACCCAGCTTATATATACGAAGAGAGAAGAAGCGGCCACGTCACCTGCAACAAGTGGGGGTGGATTAACTTTTATACAGCTGGTGAGCTAAGCCACATACATGGGAGATTTACTTCCGATGTATATCTTGAAATTCTTGAGGAGGTTTTTATGCCCTCTGTTAGAGCATATCTATTTCCTGACCCACAAAAGATTGTATATGTTCACGATAATAGTCCAATTCATAGAGCAAGACGGGTTCAGGAGTGGTTTGCCGAAAATGAACACATGATTGAAGTTCTCGCATGGCCAAGTAAAGCCTGCGATCTGAACCGGATCGAAAATGTGTGGGCATCAATCGTAAAAGACTGGGATCCCCAAGAAGAAAGAAATAGAAGAACTATGGAGAATGCAATTTCATCACTACCAAGACGATTACAAGCTGTCATTGACGCGGAAGGTGGATGGAAAGAAATATTAATATATATATATATATATATATATATATATATATATATATATAATATATAATATATATATTATATATAATATATATAATATATATATATATATATATATATACATATAAAATAATAATAATTATTATATACTTATATATATAGATTATATATATATAATATATATAATATATTATATATATATATATATATTATATATATATATATAATATATATTATATTATATATATTAATATTTCATATTTATGTTTATTTTTATGTTTATGTTTATGTTTATGTTTATGTTATGTATTTACGTTTGTATATTTACGTTTGTATATTTACGTTTGTTTATTTATGTTTGTATATTTATGTTTGTATGTTTATGTCTGTATGTTTATGTCTGTATGTTTATGTTTGTATATTTATATGTTTATTAATATATATATATATATATAATATATATATATATATATATATACTAGTATATATATATATAACGACATATATATTTATATATATATATATACTACTATATAATATATATATATATATATATATATATATATATAATATACTAACTATATATATATATATTATATACTATATATATATACTAATACTTAAATATATATAATAACTATAGATAATATATATATATATAATAATAATATTTAATATTATATATACTATATATATATTATATATATATGTATAAATAATATATATTATATTAGGTATATATATATATAACCTACTTAATATATTATATATATAATATATATAATATACTCATATGTAATACTACAGCTATCAGCTATGATTATATATACGCCTCAACGCTTATATAATATATTTACAATAAATGTTATATTTTAATTACCTATTTACATATATTCCTACAATTTACTTCAAACGTAACAAGCATTATTTTGGTAATAGAATATAGGATCTGTTGCATCGAGAATCCACGATACTACAAATTTTGTAAAAGAACGATACCCATCGTTGCTGTGTGCATACTGAGCCGATTGCAAATGTTATTCAAAAAACGACATTTACTATTTGTTATTTGAGTCCAACAACATTTGTCCCATGATATATTAGCTTAGGTTAATACAACCGAACATAACGTAGCCATACGAAACCTAGGATCCTCTATACTTCGATTGTTAGGTGTAAATTAATTAGCTTTGTAGAGAGAGAGAGAAGAGAGAATGAGAGAGAGAGAGAGAGAGGAGAAGAGAGAGAGAAGACGAGAGAGAGCGAGAGACGAAGAGACGAGAGACGAGAGAAGAGAGAGAGAGAGAGAGAGAGAGACACACACACACACACACACACAATCATATATACATATTATATATATATATATATATATATATATACCTATATCACTTATATAATAGTATATACATAGGTATATTTATATATATTATATAAATATTATATATATCAGTGATATTGCAGCTGAAGCCACTAGATTTTGTCTAAGATAGAAGGAGTATGACACGAAGCGAGATATTTGAAAATGGAAGCTCAGTGGAGTATCTCAAGCTTTCAAATTGATTTCCTTTTACTAGTTTATCCCTATTTTGCCAAGAGGAACGAAATTATAAAAAATTATATTTATTTCTTTATATATATATCGCCTACTTCTGTAGATAATGAGGGAAATATATAACATCAAAGTGTCTATATAAAAAATAATTTAATGAATCTTTTCACTAGTCGTTCAGCAGAAATGTCAAATGAAATGAGAAGTCGTAACATAAGATATAGTTGAACAATGTTTTTAAAAAGAAACTATTATAAATTACAGGTTTATAATTGTCTCATTTCACTGTATCTTTAAACGTTCCTATTTCTTTCACTTTGTTTGATGCATGAATATTCGTTCTACCTATATATTACCTATAAAATATTGTTACTAGTTAAAGACTACATTCATTAGGAACAATTTGCAATGATTTCCCATGTTGATTAACAGAGGGAAAATGGTTTGAAGGATCAATAGTGCTTGCACTCGTCTCTGAATACAATATTGCTTGTTGCGATTTATGCAATGCAAAATATTTACTGCCCCCTCCTTCAGAACACTATTTTATATGTATTAAAATTGTTAATTGCTTCAAAAATATTCACTATATTTTACAACATAAAACTTAAATACTTCTTTTTCCAATTTATTTCTTCTAATAACCTCACGAAAAACAGTCTTAAACATGTGCTTCATTTTTCATCTTCTTTTAAAATTAAAACCTTTTCATGCACACTATTGAAAAGTTTGATACCAGAAAACCTCTAAATCATTAAAAAGATAATATTTTGTTTAATGTAATCTTTAAATAAATGAGTAATACTACTTGATTTGATTTCAATTTTGGAAATTTCCATTTCTCATTATGGCGTAGAGGCGAAACCAGTTGCGATGCTATTATTATTGGCCAACAAAGATTTTGCGGCAAAACATTTGAAGGTCATTTTATAGGTAACCTGTTGCCCTGATTCCGAATATGACCTCCGTTTTCCTAGATTGGCTCTAGTTTTGAGATACAGGGTGGTCACAAAAATACATTAATAACAACAATTTATGTTAGGTTGTAACTTAATTCACAATAAAAAACACGGGAAAAGATATATACAAATTGTTAATGACGTAAGCTTAAATAAAATGCCTAATAGGTCAAAACATCAATTCCAGTACAATGATAATCACAAATTAATGCATTACAAAATTGCTGTCGTATATGATGGTCTTCTTTGTGCAAACTGTGGACAATGCACGTTGAAGGGCTCCAACGAAATAGTCTGCCATCATGTGTGTAGCCATCTCTCCTTGGTATCTTTCTTCCATCACCTTGATATTTTGATGGAACCTCTCCCCTTTTTGCTCCTCACTATAACATCCTAGATTATCCGGAAGCCGATCTAAGTGACTATGTAGGAAAGTGAACTTTTATGCTCATATTAGCATTCAAATTTTGAAGTCTGAAGCATTTTCTGTACGAGTTCTACCTAGGTGGCAGATTTATGGTTGCCCAAAAATCTGAACAACCAAGACAAAACTTTTCCAGCCAGATGCTTCAATATCAGTCATGGAATTTGTGAAATTGTCATCCTTGATGATTTGGCGAATTTGAGGGCCCCTAAAGATTCCAGCTTTGAGTTTCTCCATACTCACCCCTGAAAAAAATTGCAAATATATTTGAAACATTCACCATCTTTGTCTAGGGCCCTAACAAATTGCTTCATCAGTCCTAGTTTGATGTGGAGTGGTGGGAAAATAATTTTTCCCCTATCAACCAGTGGTTCGTTAATGATATTTGATGCACCTACAGTCATATTTTCCCTAGCAGGCCATACAACTTTTTTCCAGTGGTCTTCTTTAGCCCAACTATCCCACAAGCATATGAAACAAGGGTACTTAGTATATCCGCTTTGTGCCCAAGTAAGAGTGTTGGACTATTCTTAAATCCAAACGCATACTAGACCACTGGTGTTCATCTATACTTAAGCTGTCTGAAAGATTCATTCGTTAGTATATTTTCATATTCCTCTTTCAGTTTTGTTGAGTGACCTATTGGAATCGATGTATAACTATTGATATTGTTCAATAAAACACACTTCAAGCTTCTCGTTGAACTATCCATAAACAATCGCCAATTTTCTGGTCGGTATTTAGGTAACCCCATTTGGAGTAGGAGTCCAAGGATGTTCCTACAGTATACTAGGTCTTCTTCTTCAAAATGAAATATGGAAGAAGTACTACCTTTCTTGTCCGAAAAAAAGTTATTTTACATTCCGGCCTTGAGACAGCTCTTTTCACTTAGTCTAGATGCTAAAAGCTCAGAAACTTGCTTGGAGAGACCTTAACTAAATCATTGATCTCTTCCTGGGAGAACTGTTGCTGTGTAGAAGTACTTTCTTCATATTCACTACCACTATCTGCACGTGTGCACACCAAATCCTGGATATCTTCTTCATCAGACAATGCTAGGTCTAGGAGTGTAGTGAACACTGGGATGGGGACATCGTCGGAGTGTGGTACAGGTCGCCTTGCTGATTCCAAATCCGGATACTCAATTTTACGTTTCTTGTAACGATTGATATCTTTCACATTAACCAAACAAAAATAACGAGTTCACTGTGGAGATTCTTTGGTACCCGCCATACCATAGGCACCACCAAATTTTAAACCTTTCTTTTCGGTTCCATTTTTCCACTTGACGCTAGCATTTTCGACACCACGTTTACAGGACCATATGGGGGCTCAAGAACTTATCTTGGTTCTCGAGTTTCATTCCAAAAGTATGCCAGATACTGCTTGCTTCACAACAGTTAGTAATATTTCTTCTTTGGTTCTCCTGGCACTATTTTCACCACAGATGTAGCAGAATAACATTGGGGTTATTCAAACAGGGTCTTCGTGAAGTACTCATAGTGTTCTGAAAATAAAAAAAAAAAGTATATACAAAGGTAACCCCTTAAAAAGAAATAAACGATATTACTGTAAAATATGCATAAAAAAGAAGTATTTGTATAAGAGTATATCTGGAACACCCTGTATCTCAAGAACTAGAGCCAATCTTCGGAAAAAACTAATGTCATTTCTGTTGAAACATCAGCACACCTGATTTACTATTAATAAATTTTAATAAAATATTCCTTGGCCAGCAAAAAAATAAATTTTTTTTTGTGGCCAGTTTGATTTGTTGATATGCGGAGATTGGCATTCGCACCAACTTGTAGGCAACTAACACCAAAATTGCTTTATATTCTATATACTTATATATATATTATATATATAGTATAGTATAATTAATTATATATATATATATATATATATATATATATATATATAATATTATATATATTATATACTATATATATATAGTATATAATATATATATATATATATCTATGTACTATATATATAATTATATAATATATTTTTATATATACTATATAAATATATATATATATATATATAATATATTATACTATATATATATATATATTATATACTATTATATATATATATATATCATTTCATATATATATATCATATATATATTATATATATATAAGCAAAAGTGGGCGGGGCATCTGAAAAAAAATAGAAGCTATTCCTATATATATATATATTATATATATATTATAATATATATATATATTATATATATATATATATAATATAATATATATATATCTATAATACTATATATATATATATATATATATCATAAATCATATATCCTAGTCATATTATTCAATATCTTTCCCATATATTAAGTTACTATTTGGCTCGGGCTTTCTGAAAAATCTAAATTTTTTTAATATATTTAGAACTTTTACAACTAAATATTATATAGAGTATAAACTAAAAATATATATAATATATATATATTATATATATATATATTATAATAATATATATATATATATAATATTATATGTAAAATTGGGCGGGGACTCTGAAGAAAAAAATATTGGACCCAAGCCACTTTCAATATTTGATTAAATAGTAGAGGTGGGTGGGACAAATATTCTGAAGCCGATGTACCTTAAAGCAATAATCAGTTAAATCAGTTAAGGTCCAGCCCCTAGCACCCCTCTACACCAAGCTAGGCCACGTTATGTTCTATTGATTTACTGCTTTACTTTAACTTGAGAAATTTGAAGAGAAATTAGGGAAAATAACAAAATAGTTCTTCCTCTGCAACAAAACATATTTATTTAAAATCCTTTCTAAGTTCTTATTAAAAAATAACAATTATTCACTTAACATTTATATTATTCGCTCGATGTTTAACTAAAATATTTCAAAGTTTTTAAATAGATTCGGATTTTCTTATTATTATTATTATTTATTTTAATCTTGTACCATTGACATCCATCACGAGAAAACACAACAACCCGCACTCTTTACAGATACGAAACTGACCTCCTCTCTGTAAAATGTGTTGACATAACTACTTTAGGCTAAAAATTAGGAATAATCCTTTTTGTATCCAGGGGCGATTTAGACCTAATTCCAGGTAACAAAATATATTTCAAAACTGACCTTTTTCTGGTAAAATGTGGCGCAATAACTCACGTTAGGCCTAAATTTAGCGTCTTTTCAAATTTAGGATAACCTTTGTATCCAGAGGCTGATTTAAGCCTTAATACCAGGTCAAAAGGTATTCCTAGGTAATAGACAAGATCGAGAATCAATGTTTTATTATTTTATAAGATATATTGCAAACTGAAACATGCTGGAATCGAGTAGACCTTTAACGCAGGTGAAGAAGGGAAATGTTTACCTTTCTGTGCAGTGACGGAGTATCCTTATCTCTATATGGACCTCGTAATGCTGATGGTCGCAGAACTATTTTATCGCTTTTTTTGAGGTTTTACCGCGCTATGTAAAACATGTTTTTTTCATATCCTGAACCTTACCTGTGATTGGATGAAAATTATATTTGAGGATGCGTGTTTTAGACCCAAACTCATTTTAAAATCATACTCGTTTTAGCTGTTAAGCGGTGCACAAGCTCTCTGGTTTGTAATAAAAGTGTTCTATTTTCACTAAGTGTATATCATGAATCACCTTAACAAGTATACCTCAATACAAGACATTATCCAGTGGGAAATCAAGATCCCCGGAAGTAGGGTTTCATTCTTATATAAAAGAAAACCCGATGGATTTGAATTTTTCAAGTGTGCTACCCAATCACCCTGTTATAATACCAAGCGTATTTTCGTGAGTCCAGCTGAATTACTTTGTATATGTAATCACACTGAAGAGTGGCTTACAGAATACTTTAAACCAAGCGCAGCTTTAAACTGGACCGAAACAATTATTAGCCTGTGCGAAGAAACCAACGAAAAGAAACTTTCTCTATAATTTTAAAAAACATTAAAAAAGAACCAGTTGGGAAGTTAGATTAGGGAGAGAAATAATGAAACAGCAGTATTTGAACCTACATCATTTGAATTCTACATTTCAGGCCTACCGCAGATGAAATATATGTTAGAGGGTACGTAAGCGAATGTTAATACAAATGAAGAAGACATTTGTGTTATCTAATTACGTAACCGTACAGTCATGTCACATGTTATACCAAGAACTACTACGCATGTAAGAAAACACCCTGATTGAAGATCCTACCGCACATCATCCGATCGCTCCCGTCCTAAGTGTCTAGGTAGAACGCCATTAACAGAAATTCCATTAATCTACTTAGCAAAACTAATGCCAAGAAAGTATTTATGGGCAGGTGACCCGAATGTAAATATACCTATGATTATTCTGAAGCGGAACTTTTTTACGTATGTGTTAACTGAATGTATTAATGAGACAGAAACTATTCATCGATAATTATATAAATGATTGTGCATAATTTGCAAAGATTAGAGAATTTTAATATAACAATAATCATAAAACAGTATGTGTAAAATGTATGTGGAAGTGTTATATATAATAATATTCCTGTATTATATTTAATGTGAACCTTATATATAAAAAATCATTGTAAATATATTTAACACTCTTGTATATATTTAATTTGGCCTTTTACTATATATATATTATATATATATATATATATATTAAATAGTATTATATTATATTATATATATATATATTATTATATATATATACTATATATATATATATATATAATACTATATACTAATATATTAATATATTTACATATATATATATATACTACTATATATATATAACTGTAAGATAATGATTATTAAATTTCTTAATTATATAGTAAAGTTTTTATTATTTCCTATTTACTTCTTAAAAAAATATTTACATGTATGTTAAGAGTTTAAATAAACGAGCCCAGGTCAAGAAATATGAAAAAGACCATGTTTTTACATACGTAAAACCAAAAAAAGGCGGATGATTAGAAGCTGGAGCAATCACCATACGAGGTCATTATAGACGATAAGGATTTCTACAGAGGATCCACACCAGAAAGGTAAACATTTCCTTTTTACCTGCTTTAAAGGATTTTACCGATCCAGCATGTTTCAGTTTGAAATATATTTAAAATAATAATAATATTTATTCTCGATTCTTGTCTATAACTGGGATTACCTTTTGACCTGGTATTTGGCTTAAATCAGCCTGGATAACAAAAAGACTTAATCCTAAATTTAAGCCTAAATTTTAGGCCTTAAGTAGTTATTGCACCACAATTTTACAGAAAAAGGTCAGTTTGAAATATATTTGACCTGGAATAGGTCTAAATCGCCCCTGGATACAAAAGGATTATCCTAATTTTAGGGCCTAAAGTAGTTATTTCAACACATTTACAGAGAGAGGTCAGTTTCGCATCTGTAAGGAGTGCGCGTTGTTGTGTTTTCTCGTGATGGGTTGTCAATGTACATTAGATTAATATAATAATAAAAATAATTAAAAGAAAATCCGAATTATTTTAAAAAAACTTTGAAATATTTTAGTTAACATCGAGCGAATATATAAATGTAAGTGAATAATGTGTTATTTTTTAAAGTAAGAACTAGAAAGATTTTAATAA
>JABUQX010110310.1:0-19679 GCA_015478945.1 Trachelipus rathkii | reverse complement strand
TCTTAAAACGAGATCTTAAGGAAAGCTCAGTTTGGCTCAAGGGATGTTAGAAAGTTGTTATTGTCCTTGAAGGAAGAAGGAAGTAAGAGCACAAGCACTTGATAAATTTTCTAACCAGAAAAAGTGTTTGAATTTTTAAAATGTTGAATAAGTTCCAATATGGAGTAAAATTAAGTAAAAAATTTATATCAACTTTTTTTAGCCTAAGAATTTATACTTCTTGAGTTATTGAATCTTTTCTATCAATATTATTTTTATTAAATTTATTTCTTTTGCAGTATCAGCGCATTAACTAATTTCTTTTTTTTATTTACAGATTGAATTAATTTGGTATTATATAATAAGTATTTAAACTCAGATGGCAAAAAACTATCATAAAGCCAGTTTTAATTTATACAATGTCTGGACTCCACTCTGCATCCAGAATGTTCAAAATGGCTCAGAGAAGCAATCGGAACATAACGCTTTGTGCATCTACTGCAAGAAAAATTTTGCCTTTCCAATATGGCAACAAGATCCATTAAAATCATGCAAGTAGCAAGAAACACCAATGCATCACTAAATGCTTAAATTCCAGCTAGTCCGGACATGATGAACAATTTTGTTAAGCAAAATACTGGGTGTACTGTTCAATTAATTCTAAACAGTGCAAATGAATAATTCTGCATCAGGTTCTTGTTCTCAGGGAGCCTCAGTTGGTTCTACCTTGGATGTCTCTTTTAGCAAGGCAAACGATGTACAGAAAGCTGAAATAATGTGGAGTTTGTTAATCAAGCTCATATTTCCAATAGAGCTTCTGATTGTTGCCAAAAGCAATTTAGTAAGATGTTTCCTGATTCGCAGATAACTCAGTCCTTTGTGTGAGCAAAGATAAACTTTCCTATTTATGTGCATTTGGTTTAGCTCCTTACTTTACTAAAAAAATGCGAAGTGTATTGAGAAATACTTCTTATATATCAATATCCTATGATGAGGCTTTAAATAAAATTGCACAAAGAACTCAAATGGATATACATGTGAGGTTTGAAGATTTAACTACGGGTCTCATTTAACCACTCATTATTCTTACTTCTCAGTTCCTTACGGACACCTCGAGCTGAGAATCGTTTGGAAAATCTCCAAGCAGGGGCTTGGGTCAGCTGTTGACCTCATTAAAGTGACCAGTATTTCAATGGGATGGAACCTAATGTAACTGGAAAATGTTGCTTGTTAGAAAGCAGAGTTAAAGCCTGTGCCGAAGCTCAAGATTGATTGTTTGAAGTTGCTCTTTGCATATTGTCCATGGAGCTCTCAAAACTGGTCATAAAGCTACAATGTGGGATTTATTAGAATAATTAAGGCTTCTTCTTATTTATTTAACGATTTTCCAACTAGAAGGGGAACACTCATGAAAATAACAGGTTCTGAAGAGTTTCCTGCTAAATTTTGTTTGACAAGATGGGTTGAAAATGTAAATGCCACAACAACAGCCATTCGATTGCTTCCAAGACTTCGAAAGTACGTGGAAGAAGTTGGGGAATTGAAAAAATCAAAAGTATTTGGAAAGGTGAAATCATATTTAAAGGATCCCTTATTACATGCAAAGTTGGGAGTTTTCCAAGCAGTAGCTCGTCACTTGGAAGGATTTCTATTGAAGTTTCAACGTGAAGACCCATTGACGCCCTTCTTGTATGATGATCTCAGTCACTTAGTTAAAACTTTAATGAAAAGAGTTCTAAAACCGGATATTTATTGTTCAGACGTCAAAGTTTTAATGAAAATTAACTTTAAATATAAAAAAAATTTCCTAAATGCAGAAAATATATATGGACCTGTATCATACAGCAAAAAAGGATTAGGAATGCATCTCGAAGGCTGGCAAAACTCCAGAAATTTTAATAGAGAGATGTATGGTTATTCTTGCCAAGGACTTATCCAGAAGTTACTTGAAAGAAGTCCTCTGTAATATTCCATCACAAAGCATTAAGTTCAGTTGTTTGTCACCGAAGTAATGCTTCTAATAACTCTGAAAGAATTAATATGTGTGTGCTGAAAAATTTATGATATCAAGCGAATTGATATCTAATTCCTATGTCCTTGAACTTCTGAAAACTTTTGATATCTAATTCCTATGTCCTTGAACTTCTGAAAAATTTTGATGAGAAGGAAGATTAGACTCTGTCAACTTTTCATTGAATTTTTAAAAATGCTAAACGTTCAAAAAGAAAACAAAAAACTTCTTGTAACACTGATTCTTTTCTTTATTTCATGGGGAAAATGCTTCGTAGAGAGAGTTTCTCGACAAACAAACTTGTATACAAGAAATTTGCGTGAAGAGTCACTTGTTGCTAAAAGAGTTATTGCTGAAGAAATGAAAAATACTAGAGGGTGATATATTGTATTACAAATTGAGATGATGTCTACGCCGCAATGCTTCGCCCAGAGTATAAGACATACTTTAAAAAGAAAAAACTATGGGCCCAAAGAAGCAGAAACTCTGGAAGGTGCAAAAAAAAGGGAAATTAGCAGCTGAGATTAAAGGGGCTGAAGAAGTTAAGAGAAATATTGTCAGAGACCGAAGAAAAATAACTTCATATTTTAAAAGAGAAAATAGCTTTTCTTAAACAGTCATAAAACTTCTTTTTTTGTTTTTAAGATTAATGTACTTATTTAGTAGGTTTAGTTTAGAGTTAAATAATTTTGTTATTTGTTTTAGAGAAAAGGAAAATATTTTATTTATTTAGAAAAAAGAAAATGTGCAAAATGTTTTTATTATTTTGTGTACCTTTGTTTTTGTAATTTTTTATTTTGAATAAAGTGAAAAGAAAAGGGAAAAAAATGAAAGCAAAAGCAGGCCTGGTAAACATAATTGGCAGATATTTAGAACTTGATTGATTTTGTACATAGAGTTGAATATTGAAATAATTTAGGAATTCTTTAAGATGGGATTCAAAGAAAATTTTAAGATTCACTTGTAAATGTCAATTGTATGATGTTTCATTTAAATTTGTGAAAGCTGGGCAAGAAAATTTGTTTACTGGTATGGTTAGAGGGTGGGCTCTGGAGGTTTTCATTTTTTCACCTTCATTATGATAACAAAAGATAAAATCAATGTTGTTTTTTATCATTTATTTTAGTCCAGGGGAAAATTTTGGAAGAACAGGGAAAAAACAGGGAAAGCAAAAAGGGTTTGAAAATTTCAAGTTCTTATACAATTTTTTATATATATTTTTATATCTGTTTTATATATATATATATATATATATATATATATTATATATATATATATGTATATATATAATATATTATATATATACTATATATATTATATATATATATATAATATATATATATATATATATATATATATATATGTAACGGGAAGAGAACAGGGCAGAAAGGCATAAAAAGTGCACGAGATATTCTGTTATCGTACTGCAGCCTTATCCGTATTAAAAGCACTGTTCTACCAAGTTTTGCCATAAAAATCAGCAAGAAATTAATAATTCACGTTGTTTATTGAACTACTAGAAGTGTGATTTTAAATTTTAAGTTATAAATTATAATCAGTAAAAAGAAACATAGAAAAGTAATGACAAAATATTTTATATAAGGGTACCTTGAAGAAAAGTGAGAAATGATCTCTCCTATTGTCTTCACTTCGAGGCACGATTAGGTGTGTCAACGAATTCCTAACGGCGGTCACAAATGCCGCTGAGACTTCATTTTCACGTTCTTTGTGCTGATCGCCTGTGTGTGACTTTGTTGGTTTAGAAGTTACGATGTTACACTTTATTTTTATTAGATTCAAGAAGAGGGTACTTTATAGATGATAGAGAAGAAGGATAGAAAGAAAAAAGATGTGTTGTTTTTATTTTTATTATATTTAACTTATCATTAATTATAATATATTCTATATACAAAATTTTAAGGGTTAAGGTTAAGGTAAACCATCAGGTTAGAAAATTTGGATATATTAAACTTAGGTTACTTAATAGTTAGGTTGGTTTATTTTATAGATACAATGAAGTATGGGCGAACCTATGGAACGCACATACTTTCAGGAATTTAATTTTAATAAATTATCAGTGTCTAGTGTTATGAAATCCCTGGTTTCTGGTTCAAGGCTTTAATGTGCTATAGTGTAGTGTGTGGATTCAATCATACAGTCAATCACACGTATTTACAAAGTGTTCAAAATCCATTCAAATTACAAATTACAAATAAACTTAACTTAAGATTTAACATTCAGGACATCTTCCAGATTTCTTTTTATAATAATAGTTTTGGGTTAGTCTCTGGTTTGCTCACTGAGGTATGAAAATATAGTGGGTATTTTACCAGTGCCCTTTCTTATATAAACCCAGTCATCTAATTGAGCCTAGCCTGCAGAACTAGCTAAAATTAAGATGAACTGAAAAAAGTTTGTTATATCAATGTCACTTAAAAGGCACTTTGTTTTTATCACTATTAACTTTAGTCTGGATTTCAAAACCTCGCTATTGAGTCAATTTTAAGTAACGTAGGTCCAAAACTAAAATTGGCACAGTTTTCGTAGAGATCGGACCAATATTGGAAATTAACTTGCCAATATTACTATCAATATCTTCCATATGTTCTCCTCTTATTTCTATATATAAAGAATGGTTTTCCAAATACATTTTAATGCAGTCCAATTGGGAGTTCCAACGAGTGTCATTGGGCAATTGAGGCATCATGCTTCCTTTTTCAACTAGCCAGCCCTGTAACAAATATACGGTATATGTAAAATTTTAATAATGTTTAAGTTTCACTGTTTTTTTTTTTTCTTTTTAACTTTTAATTTATTTACAGTTATATTTTAAGCTTAAAATTATAGAAAAAGTATGGCACTCACCTCGCGAGTGATGTATGTATAAAAACATTCAAATCAAGCAGTCAAGAGTACAAATTGTATCAAATATTACTGATGTATACTTAAGATTACTGATGTATACGAATTGTATATAATATTGCTGATATATCTGAAGCTTTATATTTAAAAAGAAGAATTGGAGAACATTAAAGAAAAATGCTGATGTTAAAGGTTGAATAATAAATACAGTATAAATGAATAAAACTGATAGATGAATAATATATAATAAGATAAATAAAATAATAACGTCCTGGTTTCCATTTAATTTACAGAAATGTGTAGTTATACCAAAAAGGTAGGTATAACCATCTGTTGACTATTGTATTAAAATTATATAAACCAGGGTGTGACAGGCCCCCTTACATCCTCCCCTGCTAAGTCTAAACCCCCGCTTAATTTTCGACGAGGGAGATGAACAACCAAGTCAGTGAGGGTTAAAACCAGCGGTGGAGGAAAGGATGGAAGGTCTACCTGTGTTCAGGTGTTTCGCTTGAACCAAGGATTCTGTGACTATTTTCTATATCTTGTGCATATTAGGATAAACAAAAATTTTATACTTTTAAATATATCAGAAAATTAACAGTTACTTATTTTAATCATTTTAATATTTTAAATCGACAAAGAGATAACTTTTTAATTTTATAATTTTTGCTTTTTCTGATATTTTTCTCTGCATGATCTAGGTTAGGTTCAATTATTCTTAAAATGCAGTGGTTGTGGTATGTGGAAAGAGAGAACGGAATATGTATGGGAAAGATAGGTGAAACAGGCATTAGTAACATTTCCCAGCACAGAAAACAAATAATTAAATCAATAATTAATAAATCCATATAAAATCATTAAATCAATAAATAATAAATTATTATTTCATCAGAAAAAATTAATTCCATTTTAAAATAATATTATTAGATTAGGTAAATTTCATTAAATTTATCATAATAATAAAAATTCAAAAATTCAAACAAAATAATTCTAAATATAAATATATTGAATGCCTTTGTTAGTCAATTACCCATCCTCTCACTTTCATTCAACTAATATACCTTCTCACATTATTCAGGTAATGAAATGGCTAACACCTCCGTTAAATCAATATTGCATCAGAATATTACTCAACTGACACATATATGTTATATATGTTTTCACATATATAGCATGTATGTATCGTAATTTCATTATACTTACAGTTTCTTTGTAGTCTTTACGGTGTTTATATGATCCCTACTTACAGTGCAGTATAATGTTGCCTTTCCGACAGTCAGAAGAGAAAACAAATCTGCAACTAGAATAATAACAGGGAGCCAGCCCCCAATCAATTGTGTCATGCATGAATTACCAGCATGCTACAATGATTGGTTCGTGGTATTATCATGCACAGTACAAATTTTATAAACAATTATAGTTTATAAAATTATTCAAGTAGTTTATTATTTTAATAAGGTCTAAGACCATTTGCAGTTATTTGGTGGCTAACCCTTCATGGGGTTAGTACTTTATTTAGGCCTGTTCTAAAGTTTATAAAAAAAATAAAAAAAATTATTTATCTGGTAGGTAAGCAGCAGATGAGAGATAATAGAGAAGAGTTGAGGAGTACAGAGTTGAAGGATAAGTAAGAGTATTATGAATCTTTGTTATAGTTTGCGATTAGAAGCAAAAAAAATCAGGTAGAAGGGAGAAGAAGGTAGAAGAGAAGAATCAGAATATGACAGAGGAAATACCACTTATACTTCCCTTCCCACTTTTTCCCTTTTATCAGTTTATCAGATGTGTAAATGTTCTATTTTTTTTTTTCAGTGTAAATAAGTTGAATTTGTAAGTATAATTCATCCGTTAATAACAAAAATTGTGTTTTATGTCAATTATTCCGTGTAATATGGTTCAGTGTAATATGTAATTTAAACATGTAAATATGGTACTGTAAAACAAAAATCTTTAATGTGTTTTGTGTATTATGTATTATATGAATAATATCTGTGTCTGTAAACAAAACAAAATATTTTTTGAATATTTATTCAGAAGTATTAATGTATACTTGACTTGTATATGTATCTGTCGAATATTTTGTACTATTTTATATGTTGGGACGTCTCTTATGACGTCTATATTCAATAGGTGTTTTCATTACATTAGGTAATTCTCTAACGGGACCTCTACTTCTGGTACAACGACCACTCTGTATTTCCTCTAAAGTTTCATCCCCTAAATGTAAAAGAGTAAGATTACTATCATCAAGTTGGACATCTTTGGGGTCACCGAAAACCTCACCCACAAATTTATAAGGATGTTCCGGAGGTGTACTATTTGTAGGTGATGATGACATATCTGATTGTCGTATAGGAGAAAACCCATAAAATTCAGTCATTTGCGACGCATTTGAACTTTCAAAACTAAAGGAATTTAAACTTACCAGGAGCACCACACCCTCTATTTTATCTGTATTAGTATCAGTCCTTGTGGGAGAGCTAGAACAAGAAAAATAAGGTTTATCTTTAAAGAAGGACTGATGAAGTGAGTCATTTTCCTCATCCACAAATGGCATTTCTGGGGAATGAGACTGTTCTCTAGTGGGCGTTGAACAACCCAATCTCCCCTCCATTGCTATCAAATCAGAATCAGAATCCTGAGGAAGAGAAGGAAATAAGAATTTGGAAGGATATTCCTGACCATAGTAGTCATAATAATCTAATGTAGGTGTGGGTGGTTCTGTACCGTGATCAAGAATTATGCCCAGTAGGGTCACTAATATTAGTGTCTAGTATAGGTGTATGTATGGGGAGCGATTCCATTGATGAACTTTGGGAACCTAAATTTTCAGAAGAAGAGTATGAAGGAGAATAAACACGTTCAGAAGGAGGCAATACAAATGTCACTTTAGGACGTGGAGTATGAAGAACAGTTGGTGATAAAATAGGAATTCTTTTCTCTGGGGGACTATGTATATCATCTGGTATTCTTTGGGTTTGGGTGACGGTATGCGATATATCTGGTAACTGGATGAAATCTGCAACTGACATGGGATTAAGTGGGAGAAACCCTCAAAGTCAGCATCTTCTGTGTCTGAATCTAAACTAGAATTAAACATGTCAGTGTCAGGAGAGGAATCAAAAGAGTTTTCATTCCCATTACTGATTTCACCCCAAACGACTTTCATTATCTGAACCAGAGCAAATTTCATCATCTTCCGGAAGGACATCTTCTTCAGAAAAGAAGAGGTCTCTAATTTCTTGGTGCTGGGACAAATACTTTTTCAGGTAGTTGGGGACATCCACCCAACCCCTCAAATGAGAAAAATGGATTTTATATAATCTACCGGAAGGATTATCAAGTCGTCGAATCACATACGTCACTCGATTAGGATTAACATCAATGACTTCGAATGGGCCTTCCCATTTACTATGAAATTTCATAGCGGCACTAGGGCCAGTTCGAACAACTTTCCGGGCTACTCGTTGTCCCTTTTTGAAAGGTTTAAAATTTGTACTTCCCTCTTTCCAATATTGTGGAAAGGTGTGGACTGGAGAGTGGGCTTCTTGTAGCAAGAAGTCAGAAGGTGATTTTGATAAAGCACTGTGAGATGTATTATTGTAAATGAGGACTGAAGAAGCTAATTCTTCGTCCCAGTTGGCAGGTTGTTCTAATACAAGGCATTTTAAAATCTGGATAAGACTGCGATTAAACCGCTCGCAAATCCCATTACTAGATGGATGAAGAGGAGAGATTTTAATATGTTTTATGTTATGTTTAAACATTACTTGTTGGAAAATTTGTGAAGTGAATTCTGTACCATTGTCTGTCAAGATCCGATTAGGAACCTTAGGCAGAAACGGAAGTATCTGATGTTCTAATTTACGGGACACTGTTAAACTTGCCTTGTCAGGAATAGGAACTACAGCCACCCATTTAGAAAAGTGGTCAATTAAAACTAAACAATATTTATTTCCTTTAAATGTCTTGGGGAACTGTAAAAGATCCATGGCACACAGATCAAAAGGTGAATTTGCTAGAATCCTCAACATTGGAGGAGTGATGTTTGTTGAAAAATTCTTTTGGGTCTGGCATACTGGACAGCAACGAACAATATCAGAGATTACTTGATTAACCCTTGGGTTCCAGAAATGTTTATAAATTAATTGGAGCATTTTGTTACGTCCAATGTGAGCACAGGAGACATGTAATTCAAGTGTCATATGTATTAGTAAATCCATGGAAATAATATAAAGTAATTCTCCTGAAGTAGTTTTATAATATAGAATGTCATTTTCTAAAACTATTTGTGACCGATACATTCTATAAGGTTTGGTTAATTGGGGCAATGGTAAATTGTGCCCATCTTTTCTAAAACTTTTAACATTTTTCCCAAAATTGGGTCATTTACTTGGTCATGAGCTATATCTAACTCATTTATGTTTGTGTGAGAATCTGTTATTTTATGTACTGCAATGTTGTATATTGGAGGGATTGATCCACGGGGAAGTTTAAGGCCTTCAGCAATAACAAGAAATTCAGTGTCATGGAAAAATAGCAACTGGTGTTCAGTCATGTCAGGCAACAGATGACAATCCCTCAAGGCTGGGGTACCCAGGATTAAAGGATGATCGGTCATGTAATGTGTGGGTACGATGAAGAATGCTGAGGGTTGTGTGATAAAACCTTTTTCAAATTTAAGAGCCAATTCAACGTAATGGGTAATGGGGATTCTTTTTGTATTTCCGAAACCACTGATGGCTTTGACCCCTACTTTATCTGATGGGAGAATGACTTTGGTGTCTCCTAGCAAAGTAATAATATCGGCACTGATTAAATTAACACCAGCCCCACTGTCAACTAAACAATTAACATTGGGAGCAAGTAGGTCATCCAGAGAAACACGGACAATTAGAGGCTCAATATCAGCCTGGCAAAGATGTATAGGGACAACCATGTCATCCTCAAAAGAAGAATCAAAGCGAAGGGGTATAAATGTCGAGGGATCCTCAGAACTCCTGTTTTTACTAAGAGACGGGTTTACTGAGTCCGGCTCTTCGTCTTTTGTCTCCACAGGCTGACTCATTCCTGTGGAGGCTAATAGTTTAAAGATTCGGAATGGGGAAGCGCTTTTTCTGTTGTCGCAGCAGCGTTGGAAGCATAGGAATCTGGTTTAGGCTTCTGAGGCGAACTCCTGGTATACACCTTTTTTATAGCTCCTTGAGCTTGGTCTTTAGGGGATCTGTGTTTACTAGTGTCTGCAGCGGAAGTGTTATTTCGGGGAGGTGTTCTGTGTGTGCATCTAATTCCCGGGTGTGGTCCCTCACAGAAAGGACAAATAATCTTCCTTTCCAGAGTGGGTGATGAACGAGGGGATTTAATAGAACGACATTCACTCCTTATATGCCCCTTTTTCTTGCAGTACGCACATATTCCCAGATATTTATAACATTCACTCATCTGATGTCCCCGATACTCACAATACTCGCACACCATCTGTTTCCTATCTGTATTTGCCCTAGGGTTAGTGTAGTGCTGTGGTGGTGGACGATTTTGTTGTTGACTGTTACTGTTATCCCTAAAGAATCGGGAACCGTTTGTTTTAGATGGAGGACTGCGACTGGTGTTTTGTGTTTGACGAGGTTGGTAAGACGTTTTGTGTGTTTTGTTCTGTTTTTTATTTTGAAAAACCTCTGTCCAACTAGGAGCGACGGTGTTTATTTCTATTACTGATTCCAGTGTCTCATTTAAATTGTCTTTTTTGGAATGTGATTTGTGTGAGTGAGTTGGCTTTTTGAGATGTTCTGATGAGGATTGTTCGATGGAATTAGGGAACTCGGTGTTGTCTGATTCGAGAGAGTCGGCGAATCCCACGATCTTTTCCCAAGGTGTACGCACATCACTATCATTGTCTTTCTTCTTGATGTATTCACGCACACTCTTCTCTATGTAAGGTGGAAGACTACAGAGGAAAGCAGTCCGTAAGGAATCATGCTCCCTCATGTCTAAGCCACGATATGCTCGTCTGGCTAGCCTTTCCAACCTCAGAGCATACATTCTGATACTCTCGCCACTCTCTCTATGTGCGGAGTAATAAGCTTTAAGCTTATACTCGTTTTTCCGCTTTTCTTCTGTTTGATACCAACTCACTAGTGTATCTCTAACAGAAAAGTAATCTCTGTCGTCCTTAGTAAGGATCTGATAAAGTTGAGCAAAGCTGCCCTCCAATTGACGACCTAATAGACGTAACCATTGGTGAGGCGCTTTGGGATAATGAAGACTGCAATAGGCTTCAAAATCCTTCAGGTAAACGAGGAAGTTTTGATCCGTCTCGTATTTATACTTTCCCGGATCAACAACTTTTAATTTTTGTGAGTTCTTGACTAATTGTGTCAAGAGTAATATGGCTTCTTCCATTGAATCCAAGCGTTTTTTCAACCCAGGACCCATATATTCATATGAATCCTCTGGTTCAAACCCTTGAAATTTCTGTGTCCGTGACTGTGTCTGTGGCGGTGTCTGCGCATGTTTATGATGAGATCTGTTTTGAGACTGTGTATAATTATCATTATACGGGTTTTGTGAAGGTGGTTTAAGCAGGGAGTTTTTAATTTCAATGTCAAGATCAATTAAATTATTTTCTTTACTTTTACTTTCAAGTTTTTGTGTCTGGACTTGTCTGTTTTTTATGGGTGATCTGTTTTTAGGTACTGGATGTGTTCTTTGGGAATATTCTTCCCTCGGTTTTTCTGTTTTATGTTCTGAGTGTTCACTGTCTGAGTTATTTTGGTTTTCTTGTGATGAATCATCATCTAATAAAGATTTATTGTCTTCTAAGTATTGGTCAAGACTTATGTGAGGTGTAGCATGCTGTCTGTGTTTATCTAAATGTATATTGTTTTTAGCTAATGTATTCACAAGTGCATCTTTATCCTGCTGAAACTGTTTAATTATGTTATTTACTGTTTCTGTATCGGAAAGATTCAGGTGTTGTAAACTGGTACTTTTTGGTTTCATCTGTTTCTTGTTAACTGTAGGCTTATCAGCCGAATTCTTTAATTTATGATTTAGGTCAGAGCCCTTTAATTCATTATCATCTGTAGCTATTTCCACTTCTTCTCTCGTCAAAAGGTCCGCTAAGGCCTTTTGCTGAGACTCCTCGTAAGAGCGGTTGTCAGCCATTTCGGTAGATTTATTCTTTTTCAACCACTCTACAATCATACGATTCACACAAGTGTCTGTGGATACTTGAACCAGACTATTCTAGTGTAATAAAGTGTAAATGATCTTAGTGTTTTCTGTGAAGATTCTGGTGACAGATAAAACTAGTCACAACTGTGACAGCACCGAACGGAAACAAAGTCCCTGTTCGGGCGCCACTTTAATTTTATGTTACTTATGTAACGGAGAACAGGGCAGTAAGGCATAAAAAGTGCACCGGATATTACGTTATCGTATCTGAGCCTTATCGTATTTAAAGCCTGTTCTCCAAGTTTTGCATAAAATCAAAGAAAATTTAATTCAGTTGTTTTTTGACTACTAGAGTGTGATTTAAATTTTAAGTTATAAATTATAATCAGTAAAAAGAAAATAGAAAAGTAAGAAAAATATATAAGGGTACCTTGAAGAAAAGTGAGAAATGATCTCTCCTATTGTCTTCACTTCGAGGCACGATTAGGTGTGTCAACGAATTCCTAACGGCGGTCACAAATGCCGCTGAGACTTCATTTCACGTTCTTTGTGCTGATCGCCTGTGTGTGACTTGTGTTGGTTTAGAAGTTACGATGTTACACTTTATTTTTATTAGATTCAAGAAGAGGGTACTTTATAGATGATAGATAAGAAGGATAGAAAGAAAAAGATGTGTTGTTTTTATTTTTATTATAATGCCTTTATAATTAAATGGATATATTTTATATACAAGATTTTTAAGGTTAAGGTTAAGGTAAACCATCAGGTTAGAAAATTTGGATATATAACTTAAAGTTAGGTTACTTAATAGTTAGGTTGGTTTATTATATACAAAAGAAGTATGGGCGAACCTATGGAACGCACATACTTTCAGGAATTTAATTTTAATAAATTATCAGTGTCTAGTGTTATGAAATCCCTGGTTTCTGGTTCAAGACTTTTTATTCTCTGTTGTGTGGTGTGTGGATTCAATCATACAGTCAATCACACGTATTTACAAAGTGTTCAAAATCCATTCAAATTACAAATTACAAATAAACTTAACTTAAGATTTAACATTCAGGACATCTTCCAGATTTCTTTTTATAATAATAGTTTTGGGTTAGTCTCTGGTTTGCTCACTGAGGTATGAAAATATAGTGGGTATTTTACCAGTGCCCTTTCTTATATAAACCCAGTCATCTAATTGAGCCTAGCCTGCAGAACTAGCTAAAATTAAGATGAACTGAAAAAGTTTGTTATATCAATGTCACTTAAAAGGCACTTTGTTTTTATCACTATTAACTTTAGTCTGGATTTCAAAACCTCGCTATTGAGTCAATTTTAAGTAACGTAGGTCCAAAACTAAAATTGGCACAGTTTTCGTAGAGATCGGCCCAATATTGGAAAGTTGGCCCGGGGATAGAACCCTAGAATTATAATATATATATTAATATTATTATAATCTAGTTTTTCCAATTACATTTCAATTTATAAGATTTAACTACTAACCCTTGAATCACAATGAGGGGATTTATATTTTCTGTTATTCACTTGGGGTGGTAAGAAGATGTCTTTGCACTAAAACTGAAACATAATTTTTAACGTTTTTAAGTTTCACTGTTTTTTTTTTTTCTTTTTAACTTTTAATTTATTTACAGTTATATTTTAAGCTTAAAATTATAGAAAAAGTATGGCACTCACCTCGCGAGTGATGTATGTATAAAAACATTCAAATCAAGCAGTCAAGAGTACAAATTGTATCAAATATTACTGATGTATACTTAAGATTACTGATGTATACGAATTGTATATAATATTGCTGATATATCTGAAGCTTTATATTTAAAAAGAAGAAAATGGAGAACATTAAAGGTAAATGCTGATATTAAAGGTTGAATAATAAATACAGTATAAATGAATAAAACTGATAGATGAATAATATATAATAAGATAAATAAAATAATAACGTCCTGGTTTCCATTTAATTTACAGAAATGTGTGTAGTTATACCAAAAGGTAGGTATAACCATCTGTATAATATTTTATTAAAAATATATAAAAAAGAGTGACAGACCCACATATATATATATATATATATATATATATATATATATATATATCTATATATATATATATATATATATATATATATATATATATATATATATATATATATATATAAGAATAGTAAGTGTGTAAGAGTAAATGGTGTCGAAAGTGATTGATTTAATATTAATAGCGGAGTGAGGCCGGGTTGTGTTATGTCTCCTTGGTTATTCAATTTGTATGTGGATTGGTTATGAAGGAATTAGAGGTGAGGGTGGCAGGAGATGGTGTTAGAATGATGGAGAATGGAAGAGAGTTGAGGGTGCCCAACCTATTTTATGTTAATGATTTGTTCTTGTGTGTTGAATCTGAAGAGAGTTTGAGAGGATTGGTAGAGAAATTTGGTAGGGTGTGTAAAGGGAGGGGTGTGAAAGTAAACGTAGATCAGAGTAAGGTTATGGTTGTGAGTGAGGACAGTCCGTGGTGTGAAGTTTTTAGATGGTGAGCAGTTGAAACAAATGTCTGAGTTTAAATATTTATGATATATGTTGGATGATAAAGGAACGGATGATGCAGAGTTTAGTAGGAAAGTTGTGAATGGCAGGAGGGTGGCTGGTGCAATTAAATTGTTGGTGGATGTAAAGGGACTAAGTCTTGAGTGCGCTATTGTCTTACATGAGGGTATGTTGTTACCAGAGTTAACATACAGTAGTGAGACTATGGTCTGGAATAAGTGGTATAGATCTAAAGTACAATAAATTCTGGGGCGTGTTAGGTGTGAGAAAATTGATAAAATGAGGAATGAACGTATTAGAGAGTTGTGTGGTGTGAAGAAAGGGATAGGTGAGAGAATAAATGAAGTACGTTGAGATGGTTTGGAAATATGGAAAGGATGGATGATAGTCGGTTGGTTAAATGGATGTATAGTGGTGTGTGTGTTGGGAATCGACTGGCTGAAAGACTGAAGAAAAAGTGGATTGAGTCAGTAAAGGAATGCCTGGAGGAGAGAAATGTGAGTTTGGCAGAGGCAAGAAGAAAGGTGCATAATAGGCGTGAATGGCGGGGTTTTGTAAGGGGTTATGGTTGTGGCCCACCTAGGTCAAGGGATGAGCCGAGCACTGACGAGATTCCATAGTGAGGGTCCGTCGCAGTCTCGTGAAGCTCTAGGGTGGATTTTCTGTCTGTAACGAGTTCTCACTAATAGGTATAAAGAGGGAGGTAAGGCTGGATTTTCTTTTTGACTTGTGTCATGTTCTTCTACTACTTTTCTGTTTCCGGTGCATGGTACACACCTTACCCCCAGTCTTGGGGAAAGATGGTGGGTGTTGATGATATATATATATATATATATATATATATATATATATATATATATATATATATATATATATATATAAATAGAAAAAGAAAGTTAGTTATATATATATATATATATATATATATATATATATATATATATATATATATATATATATATATATATATATATATATATATATATATATATATATATAATGTACACCAATTACCCCGGAATAAGAACAATTTGTTCAAGTTAATTATTAATTTAAGCCTATTTGTAATATAACAAAGAATTTTAAGTTTTATTTTTAAAATGCCATTTTCTCAGGTGTGCACTTCTCTTACTAATATAAATAACTTTTTTCAGCATACACGAAGAAATTCTAGTTGCTCTTTGGTATTGAAAGCAGATTCTGAAACTGTTTTATTCTCCATTAAATGAAAAGGAAAAATTTTTCTGTACGACTATTGACGGAAAGAAATTATAGGGAGGTAATTGATATTCAACTACTTTGATTTTGTGATTCATATGATTATTCCATATACATGTTATAGTAAAGTACATATACTGAACTATATTTTCTTAAGCTTAATAATAATTTATTCATTTTTAAAATTTGGAAGGAGATTTATTATAGACGCTGTTAATAACTGGCTAAAGTTGTATTTTTAGTGTTGTAAATGAGGTCTTAACTTTAGCTAGAGTTTGGATGATCCAGTCTAAAAAAATTTCTTCTCCAGCCAACCAGACTAGTCTTCTCTATTACCCCTACTTTCAAATTACCTATTAGCACATTTATATAATAACATTTTCAATATAAATACATTTAAACATAGGCTACCTATTAGTGTTTCTCAAGTGATAGTTTCTAAGTATCTTCAATTTAAGAACCTTAAGAAACATCGCAGCTTTCAAACCTTGCAAGAAAATACTTTATACTTCTCTCTGTCTAGTATCTTCTGTGAGAATATGTTTAATAAAGTGGTCAACATCCATGACTTTCATTTGAAAAATCTGAAAAACTTTTTTTTTTTTGTACCACATTTTTTGAATCTTAAACCTTTAATAATTTAATATTTAGTTGTATTAATTTTCATTTTCCAATATTTTAGAAAAAGAATTCATTATCATCAGACTCCCCATGGCTCCTTTCAGATTGGGGGTATGGTTCGCAAACAAACACTGAAAACAGAATGGTTTTAAGTAGAATTACATTTTCGAAACCATTTCTCTCCACATACCTTTCCCTCATGTCCATAAGTGCAAGCCCTTTGCAGCCAAAATCAATCCTTAAGCTTAACACACTGCAGCTAATCCCGACTGTGGTATCTCGTCAATGTTAGGGTTCATCCCCATGAGGCTCACAAACTGCCTCCCTCAAAAACACGCCAATTACTCCTATTATTATGCACTATTCTTGTGAATTCACATTCCTTTCTTCCATACATTCGTTTACTGACTCGATCCCCTTTTCCAAGGCCTCCTAGCCAGTTGCTTCCCATCACACCCACCACTATACAATAGCTTAAGCAATCGACAATGACCAAACCACTTTAATACCCTCATTTTATTCTTTCTTTACACCACCCAACTTGCTATATTTGTTCTCCATTTTATCATTTCTTCTCACACCTAACACACCCTTACGATTATCCATATATACAGCTTGCAAATGTCTAATTCCACACCATAGTTTCACTACTGTACATTGACACCAGTAAGCAACATACTCACATGCCTAACACTA
The DNA here is from genome assembly GCA_015478945.1 of Trachelipus rathkii. Lineage (NCBI taxonomy): Eukaryota > Metazoa > Arthropoda > Malacostraca > Isopoda > Trachelipodidae > Trachelipus > Trachelipus rathkii. Next base: position 2,573 of record JABUQX010110310.1, on the reverse strand, counting down.
ACTCATTCAAGACTTCTTAAGTTTCCTTGCATTCACCAAAGATTTAATTGCACCAGTCACCTTCCTTCCACTCACAACTTTCGTACTACACTCAACATCATCCATTCCGTTTTTATACAACATATAGCATAAATATTTAAACTCTGATACTTGTTCCAGTTGTCTACCATCCAACATGATTTCACACTACATACTCTCCTCACCCAACACCATCGCTTTGCTCATATCTTTATTTACTTTCAAACCCCTCCATTTACACACCCTGCCAAACTTCTCAAACTTTTCTCAGATTCACCACAAAAATCGGACCATCCACTCTCTACCATTTTCCATCAGTCTATTACCCTCCTCTGCCATTTCCTCTTTAAATTCTTTCATCACCCCAACCACTTACAACTTAAATGGCCATGGAGACAACACATCTCATTTATTCTTACACAAGCTTCACTATCAACATACATACTTTTAATTCCATTCAGAATCCTACCACCAACACTGTATTAACACCTGCTATAGAGTTTCTATTAATCCTTTCAAATTCCTGCTGCAAGTTCATAAAACTGAAATAAAGTTTCTTATCTCTCTCATTTTCTCACTCATTTGCTTCAGTGTAAAATTTGCTCTACACATCCTACCACTTGTAAATGCACCTTGTTCTCAACCCTTTCAATCAAGATACCAGCACTGTCTCTCTTACACAGCACTAAATAAAAATTAATTTCCCAGTAGTTTTTACAGTTCCACCTCCTTTTTTTTTTTTTTTTTTTTTTAAATACAGTTTCACTACTCACTCACGGGCAGAGCCCTGTTCAAGGAGGAGGTGGTGGTGTTGCATGCCTCAGAAGTCAACAACTAAAGTAAATTACGCAGATGAGCACAGACGCAGGCTTTGAAGTGGAGGAGATTAAATTCAGCAGGAAACACAGAAGGTGGAAAGAAATCTACAGTGCAACTGTCAGGAAAGAAAGAAGCACTGAAGCGAACTAGCCTGGAGTTACCTACCATCAACACAAAACTCATGTGCAGACACAGCACCCTAGTTCTACGAGAGGGCGACGTAAAGGTGGAGGTACGCAGGTGATAAGTTCCCTCGAGCACCTGCCAGCTGTGGTACCTATAGGAGATAAACACCAACATCGCGCCGCAAAGATAGAGGGTCAAGGGAACTGGAAAGTACAGAACAGTTTATAAGCCTTTTGGCCTTGACTCGACCCTATCCAAAAGCCGGGTGAAACCAGAGCCCCCCAGATATGAGAGCAGTACTCCATACAAGGGCGGATGAGGCCCTTGTATAGCTGGAGCAACTGAGAAGAGGAAAAAAAGTCTCGCAATCTAAACAGAACTCCCAGTTTCTTTGAGGCCGCCCTAGCAACCGTTGTGATGTGAGGTTTCCAAGACATTTTTTTGTTTATGTTAAGGCCAAGGATGTTTATATTGTCAACAGGAGAGACGAGAGAACCGTCGAAAGAGATAGGAAAGTTAGAAGGTGTCTTAGAGAGGGAGATTTGTAGAAGTTGAGTTTTTAAAGAATTAAATTTCACAAGGTTGCGACGACCCCACCCGGAAATTCTATCCAGATCAGCGAGAATGGAATCGGAAATATTAAGACGAGAGGCAATTCTAGAAGTAAAAGAGGAGCAGAATTGAAATGAGTTGAAGAATGAAGGGTCGAGTCATCGGCATATGAGTGAATAGAGTTAGATGTGCAGGTGAGAAGATCATTAATGAAAAGTAGGAATAAAGTAGGAGATAAGACAGAACCCTGAGGAACACCACTATTGACAGAAAAGGAGGAAGAAGTCGCCCCATCAACAACAGCCGATATTGAGCGATTTGAAAGAAAACTAGACATAAGTAAGCAAAGAGAAGGAGGAAACCCAAAGGAGGGGAGCTTGGAGAGCAGTGACGCGTGCCATACCCGGTCAAATGCTTTGGATATGTCAAGCGCCACCACCCCTATACAAGGGTATTATCACGGCCCTCCTCCAGTCCTATGGAACTATACCCTCCACAAATGCTCTTTTACACAACTTCCATATCCAGTTTATCAATCTCGCCTCCATTCTTGATTATTTTACCAATAATTTCATTTATACCTGCTGGTTTGCCATTCTTCAACTTTTTCACTCTTTGTATTACCTCCTCCTTACTAATTACCTTATCCCCAAAACAGCTACTTCTTCTTACACCACTAAACTCACACCCTTCACTATCACCTCTTCATCATTGACAATATTATGCAGAATTTTGAAATGCTCCATCCACACTCTCCTCACGTCCATTTCATCAGTCACGAGAGCACCATTCCATTTAGTATTCTATGAAGATCTTATTACTCCCTTTCTTAACATTTCGTACTTTATTCCAAAGTCCAAAGCAGCTTCCTATTCCTTTGTAGGTCCCCATTCATCCTCCTTCCAAAGTTTTCATTCACTTCCCTTTTTTTCTCTTTCGTATGCCTCCTTGTTGATGATAAAAGCCTCCTCATTTCCATTGAAGTACCAACAATGTAACATGTGCCCTTACATATGTTTGCGGAGTATTGCTAGTGACTCTGCCTCTTCGTATTTATT
>JABUQX010110309.1:15000-19342 GCA_015478945.1 Trachelipus rathkii | reverse complement strand
TACATCGTTCGTTGATATTATCGGTTAACTACCCTTTAAAGGATAAAGTTCATATAGTATATATATATATATATAGATATAATATAATAATATATATATATATATATATATATTATATATATTATATATTATATACTATATATATATATATAATATTATACTATATTATAGTATATTATATTATTAACAAACTGCATTGCCAAAAAAAAAAAAAGGTTTTAAAAATTAATTTTCAAAATAAGCCTGCTTTTAAGTTAAGAGATGGTTTTATTATTCCATTTGGAAATATTACTAATTTGAAATACAACAATCAAATAAGAGTTTCAAATCCACCATCAGTTGTTCAAAATCATAATCATATTCAAAATCAAAGTTCATTTTGCACGATAAATTATAATAATATAGGCCTATAACCACTGTTTAATAAAAAAAAATTAATAAAATTATTTTAAATGCTATTATTATTATAATATTTTTTTTTTTACGATTATTCATTTAATTATAAAGGCAAGAGTTCTGACAAAACTATACTAAGCCTACGCACTTTAACGCTTAAAAGCAAACTGATTTGCAACCTATCCACAATGTATCGTATCCCTGGGACGATGAATTTTAACATGTTGAACGCTAATTTTAGAATTGTTTCGTACGGGCAAATTTGAATTTCAGTTATTAAGGGGAGGATCCAATTTTAAGAAAAACAAGCGGTTTCTTCATATACAACCACCTGTTGTAGGTATAAAACGTTGACGCGGTATATTTTCACACACATTCTTCTCGTTCAAAATTTAATTGACATGTGTTGTAAAGTGTCTGCAACAATCATATTGGTTTTACATTTGAATAACAGCTATTCAATGACGGCTTTTTTTACATTAAATAATAAATCATTGGAGTGTTATTTTATAGAATGCAATTAATTTTTTTAATATTTTAATCTATTAAAAAAATTAAAGAATAAAAAATATTAATAGTTGCACCCTAGTTGCTAGTTGTATAAAATGGTGGGTGCGCAAACCTCAACCAGCCACGAGCCGCCCTCTGATAATAATAATTATATATATATATTTATATATATATATATATATATATATATATATATATATATATATATATATATATATATATATATATATATATATATATATATATATATATTAGACTGGCCCTTATTTGTATGGAATTTTCTGAACTGAGATAATTTTCATCTCTCAACCATAGAATTGTTCTAATCCTTGTAAAACTACTCTGTAAAATTTTACCTCAAACATATAATATTAAAGTGCCCCCCAAAGGGCCTAAACTTTCTCACTGTAACAAAAATATATATATTTTTTATATTAAAGTCAATTATCATATTTGTTACGTTTTCTTTTAAAAGAGTTACATAATATGATTGAAAAAAAATTGGAATTTCCAATAAAATATGACTCTGAAAGGTTATATATCACAGAAAAAAAAATTATATCAAGTTGACATAAAATTTTCCATCAACCCCGGTTCCTCTCAGGAGTGAAAATTTTACATCACTGTGATTGAAACATCAATGATATAATTTTTTGCATCATCAATATATAATATTTTATTTCCTGCTAACATACTGTACAACGCCAAAGTAAAACCCATTACATATTATATTTAACTTCCATAAGAAATGTAAAATTTCATATATATATAATATATTTTATATATTATATATATATAATATATATATTATATAGTATATATATATTATATATATATATATATATATATATATATATATTATATATATATATGGACATTTATAAGATGTTGACTCCGTTAATATTAGGTAGGTTAATTTAGGTTAGGTTTGGTCAGGTTAGGTTTTGTTCGGTTAGGTTAGGTTAGATTAGGTTAGGTTTCCCTAAATTGTAATGTATTTACCCTAAAATTATTGAAATAAACGATACCATTTTATTGATTTCGTTCCTGGAGCCAACACTTATAAATACCATATATATATATATATTATATTAATTATATATATATATATATTATATATATATATATATATATATATATTGATACTATATTAAACGGCCTTGGTAGTATCACATCAACAGTATTTGCCACACTAACAAAATTAACTTTTATATAAAGCTAAGTTGAAAAAAAATATAATATAAAAAAATTTCTCATTTTTAATTAAAAAATTATTGTAAAATAATGTCTTATGGGTAACTATTTTAAATATATTAATTTGAAAATTCAACAAAGCAGACTTTGACACAAACAATTTCATAGCATTGCGTTTCGATGTAAAGTGTATCATATGCGATGAAAAGTATATTGAATGAAGTAGTTGATGAAAATAAATCATTTCTGGCCGCGTATCCAATATTTCTACGCGATATGAAGTATTTCCTTCCTATTTCAGTTATGTATTAATATTAAAGTCAGAAGTTACGTTAAAAATTGAAACCTAATTTAAAAATTATCATTAGCAATTTATATAAGGTTTTTAAGGAATAATATCAGGTCAAACTAAATTAATTTTCGAAATAACAATTCATCATTTCGTCAGTGATTGATAGAATTATGGATTTTTATATAAATTTTTTTTCTTCTGTGTATAGAAGGTTGAAGAGCCACAGAACCTTCTAGAAAGTTTCAGAACCATGTCGAAAGTTCTGTATATAGACTGCGTTAGCGTTTTGACTGTCGAGTCCCTCAACTCTCAGTCAGTTTGATTCAAGTTTTTGAGTGTGTAAAGGATCTTTTATTCGTTCGGACTCGGAGTTTCAAGTTTGTGTTTTGTGTATTGTTCTTCATTTGTGCGTTATAATGGCATCAACATCGTCGTAATTCACTTCAATACATTCGCGCTGCTCACGGAAGGATCCGAAATTTGTTTCATCGGAACCATTAAAAAAACAAATCTGCATGAACTAGGTTACCTTCTCTTCAATTTACGTATTAAGTTATCAGTCAAAGAAAGTACGGTCTTGATTGCAAGGGAATCTCTTGTTTTTCGGGAAAGGGTCGAATTCCTACAAAAAGAACGGATCATTGCGGTGAAAAAGTTGCATTGTTATATAAAGAATGGCAAAACGTACAAAAAAAATGTAGGTGGAAAAACGAACGAAATTCATAAATATATTAGATGATTTATTCGATCTTGAGTATGATAATGCTCTAAATATCATTAAGAACTAAGAGGATAAGCAGTTTTCACAACTGCAACGCAAGAAAGGAAGAGAAGATGACATGGATGGTATTGATCACCAACTTCAAGCCATTGAAGAAAAAAACAAGAACGAATACAAAAGGAAAGAGAGAGAAGAAAGAGAACTTATGAAGAAATGGAAGGAAATGTCATAGTTCAGCTACCACCACCATCACCACTGTCAATCAGTGAGAGTGATGATAAAGAAAACGGTTATTGAGCGAGCCAAGTACTTCTGGCATGAGAGATAAATTAGAATTTTTAACTTCACGTTTTGTCTGAAGCACTAGACAGATGCAAAATCTCCGACCGAAATGCGATTCATCTCCTAATGGCTGCAGTACACTCTCAAATTGAAACAGAAACCTTAGTTATTAATTGTACTTCTTTGCAGCATCGAAGGATACAATTCACGGAACAGAGACAGGCAGAAATTAGAGGAAACTTTAATCTAGCAGAGTGCAACGCTTTGGTGTTACACTTGAATGGAAAACTGTTGTCAGCATTATCTGGAGTAGAAAAGGTTAATAGGTTAGCGATAGCTGTTACTTTCCAATGCAAAGAACAATTATTAGGTATATCTGAAATTCCAAGATCTACATGACAAGATCAGGCTGCTGACGTTTATGAAGAGGTGAAAAAATTGGTCATGGAAAGTAAAATACAGCTGCTCTGTTCAGATACAACTCCAAGCAACACAGGTCGAATAAATGGTGCTTGTACAAAACTTGAAAATATGTTTGAACGTGGTTTATTTTACCTTTCCTGTCACCATAATATCTTCGAATTAGTTTCGAGAGCTTGTTTTGATGCTTAAAAGATTTAGGGAAACCTGGTCGACCAAAGACAAGACAATGTACCGTAGTGGAATAGAAAATGCCTGCGAAGATGTCCGTGTCAGTATGCTGGAATTCCTCCTACAAGAACCGTTACGTAAGAAACAGCATAGAACAGATTACCGCGGATTATTAGAATTGGTTATAAAACTCCTTAATGGTAATCCCCCCAAAAGGATTCTAGTTTCGCGTTCCTTGAGCTGTGAGCCATGCTCGGTGAATGGCCAAGGCTATTTATGCCTTTAAATTATATACATTCCAAGACCAATTTAAACTAACAAATTCAATCGCACGAATATGCAATTTCCTTATCAGA
>JABUQX010110309.1:0-7500 GCA_015478945.1 Trachelipus rathkii | reverse complement strand
ATAGTAAATTTTAAGAAAATAGTTTTTGTTTTCAATTTATAAAAACAGTTTTAGTTTGCACTTCACGGCACTCTTAATTAAGTTTTTTCTCAACTTTTTAAATGTTTTTCTCTAATATTTCAAAAATATTTTTCTAATTTTTTCAAAATGTTTTTTTAAATTGTCAAAATGTTTTTTCTCAGATTACAAAATGTTTTTCGATCTTCACTAAGTTTAATTTTTCCATTTTCCCGTATAGTTTCAGTTTATCTTTTCGAATGTTTTAATTTCAATCCTTTTTACAATTTCTTCGTTATGTTAATTTCCGTTTACTTTGGTTTTCAATTTTACTTTCAATTTCAGTCCCTTTTATCTTTATCTTTACAAATTTTCTCTTTCTTTTTTCTATTAAAAAAATTACAATCTATGTAGTCCAGTCCCATATTCCAGTCTACCATCTACATCCAATCCACAAGAAATTGGAACACAGAACCATATATATCCAACTTCCGAAACCAATCCAGCTCTACAATATGGAATCCAAACAAATCCGGTTCCGAAATGAATAAAAATATTCGGTTTCGCAAAAATTGGAGTAAAAAAAAAACTGAAATGATATAAAAACAAATCCTAACAATAACATAAAATGTATAGAAAAAGTATAAAAATAATGTTAAATAATAAACATTAATAATAAATCATAACTTTCATTGAATTAAGTGAAAAAAAAATTTATGAAAATAAATAAGTAGATAATATTAATAATCATTAAATGAAAAAATGAAATAATAATGGTTAAATATTAATAATAACCATGAAATGAAATACTATCAAAATTATTTAAATAAAATCATCTATAAACAATAAGCGATAAATTAAATCCTAATCAAAATTGAGTTAACAAATATATTAAAAAATAACAAAACCAACAAAAATAATGACTACCTGGCCAATGTTATAGTCAGTTTTTTCCTTTTCCTAACTTAAATTTTCCCAATTCCAACTAGACCGCAAGAAAACCATCACGCTTGTCATTACCACACAACTAGACCCTAGACCGAATACTGGAAAACTCTTAATACACAAAATAGATACTATATTCTATAATATCAGCTGAAATAGACGATAAGGAACAATAGATAAGATAGAAGATGAAACCAGTCAATATTGTCTTTTTAACTTTAATCTTTAAAGACTATATAGCGGATTAAACTCAATTACCCTCGCTCCCTGCCGATTTTTTTGTTTGTGATAATGGAGAAACCTCATCGAGTTAACAACAGTACAAATCCCTCCTGAAACATCATCAAATCTCCCGTCTCCACCAATGTTCTCTTCGCCAGATGCACGGATTCCGCTCGAGTCAAGCGCGAAATCCTCTACATACATTAAATTTCAATATAGTATTCTCATATATAATAATAAATTCATTTATTTCTCATATTCTCTCTATATAAAATAAAATTAAATATACAATTATCTCTTGTAAAATAATAAGTCTTTTACTTAATCAATATAATCTACCATAGAATCTTTTTATCAGGAAATAATAATACGTAATTATATAGGTAATATTACTCTGGTCACTTATAGTGTCGCTTTTATACTAAATTAAATGAAAGGTGTGATAAATAATTAAATTTAATTTCCCTCCGCCATGCACTTCGCATCCTTCTCATCTAAAAAATTCTACATATATAAAATAAACTGTCTCAATCCTGTGTCTTTCTGTTTTTTTTTGTTTTTACATACACCGTGGTCGTGGTATGTTCAATCTGTTGTTAAATTTAGAGAGTGTCACACTCTATCTTCATCTCTCTTACACCCTGCTACGCTAATATTCAACAGACTAAATAAAATAATAGTAAGACAACTAATATTACTCGCGCAAGTAGGCAAAGCTAAATAAGCGAACTACCACATTCTACTTACAAAAAATGATCGAATTATCTTTTCTTGTATGTATGTAGTATACAATCCATGTATATATCATATCCCATATACTCTCTCTCATATGAGATACTGTGATAATGTGATAATATATAGTCTCATATTACTTCTCATCTATTACTCTATTTAAAATATGACATTATTCTTTTACGTGCACTTTCTGAGAAATCACGTCCATCACACATGTATTATTTCCCCGTAGATAAATCATATAATACATAAGTATTATATTCGTTTAATAGATAATTTAACTATAATATGGAAACTAAAATATCATAATCTTGATCCTGGCAGTTTTATATCAACTATTCACATATGAGGTATCTCCCACACTTTATCTACTACATCTACATATTACCCATGAGATAATAATTCTTATACTTATATTTATATACTTATATTTTTGTATTATTATGTTACTGATAAAAATACATAGATCCAGCTAAACATCAAATATCATCAACATGCATGCACAATATTCCACTTTCTAGTTGTTATATATATATATACATATATATATATTATAATGGTATATTGTGAGGTCGTACATATTTTAGACTATAGTATATACACTTAATGATATCATATTTTATAAATATATTCTTCTATTGTAATAGGTACCAGGCTCACTGCTATGCATCCTATTCAATCCGTATCACTCGTATTTTCTCTCTCCTATTAATATATTCCTATATATTATTTATTGTTTTCGCTGTCTATGGTGGATGTTTATATAAGAGAGAAACGTGTCTCTCTCACTCAAACTATACTTGACGAGTATGATGAGCGTATGCGAGAGTGCATTTTATGATCTATTGTTTTGAACCTTTCCAGTATCTATATGAGCATGATATGATTCATAAAAATGCAGATAATTTATGAGAGTATCTGAGGAGCGAGGTAGGTGCTCGTTACGCCGAGTGAGTACCATAGTTACGTGATTTGATGCAGTATAGTATACTTCTTTGCCACAGGTCTTGAGTCCGATTGTATATGAAGTATTTGTATCGCAGAGTTTTCCATTCGTTCTTTTCTGTTTAGAGAGGTAGCATATCCCATGTGGATACTATATTTCTGTTCTGATTATCGTTCATTCAAGTTTACCTCATATATTACTATTCTCGTTATTTGACGCGCCTCAACGCGTGAATTAATCTCGTTGTGTTTGCATTTCAATTCTTCTGTAAGGCAGGTTTTGCAAAGTAATTTGTAACCTGCCTTCTATTCTTCGTTATCTTGATACTCCTTCGATGTGACATTCATCACTCGTTCCCTTCTTTTATTTGATTAATCTTCATATTACAACTACTGTGTGCGATACACACTACATTCTTCTGTTACATCTTCATCATTTACATTAGTGTTTGGTGTGTGTGATGTGTTATTTTGAGGAGTTATTCATCCAAATTTATCCATTTAAAACTGTCATCATCTATGTCCTAGATATATGTGTTTGGTGCCTGTGTATAATAGTGAAATAGTAGTAGGGTTCTAGATTACGTGTCGAATATGGACCGATAAGATGCAGTAGTGATGCCATATCGTGATGATTGAGCGTCGTGTATGTTAGTTTCGAGATTATTATATTGGTTAGGTGTATATGTCACTAACGGACATAGACAAATGTACATAACTTTCTCAGAGATCAACTTTACAACATGTCGGAATCATCATATTCGCTAAGTGCACTAGCTCTCGCTGTCTAAATATTTAAGAGTATGCGATTACGGAATAAGTTATAACTTTAAGTTTTTAGATTGAAAAATTTGGGTATATATTATTATTAACAGATTTAGAACATTACCGATCAAAGTTCCTTTTCCCTAAACAGGGCTACCAGACCACCTTTGATAGGTCATGATTCTTTACAAGTAAGGATCAACAAAGGCCTCGAACACTGAAAATAAGGGACGGGTTTTAGGGAAACAATGCCATGTCTGAGAGGAAGAGGATATTTAAGGACCGGATTAGTGTCCCAACATCTTTATATCTTTTAACTTGACATTTAATATTAATATAGGATTTAAGTACAGTATTAAACTAAACTTATCATATTCCTACCGTGACAAAACCTTTATTTTTTTTCCTATTTATCTTATCTGGAATATATTATTGCAAAGTGTTAGGAGTAGACTTAAAATCACCGATTTCTGAGTTGGGAGGCAGATTATTTTTTGTCGACTCTCAATCCCTAGTACACAGTATTAAAAAGTAACTACATAAGAACAACTTGAATGTCACTGGTATGAATACAGTGAAGAAATTTTGAAACATTGAAAATAAATAAATAAATAAATAAATAAATAAATTAAATATTTAATGTTGAGATCCCGAAGTATTATTTATTGTGTTGGTAAATTATTTTGTTTTCTGACATTGAAGATTTGTTAAATATTTTAATATCTCTTTGTGTAGAAAATTTCAATTGATTTTTCTTTCTCTCCTTTTTGATTTATTTCCATTTTTTTTAAAGGAATTAATACTACTTAATTTTTCTACTAAACTTTTCTGTTTCCGGTGTATTTTGCGCACCCCACAACCACCTCCACCCCCCAATCTGTGAAAAGTAATGTGGGAGATGAAGATAAAGAATTTCTTTTTCTTTTTCTTTCTTAATCCTTCTTAGGAATCCTCAAGATTGCTGGTGTGTCAGCAACATGTACCGGAAGCAATAGTTAAGTAGAAGAACATGACCTAAGTCAAAAAGAAAGCCCCCCCCCCCCTCATACTCTTAAGTGCAAGCCCGTCTCAGCCATAAATCCACCCAAGAACTTAAAAACACTGCGACTGTGTTAGTATATACTACGTCTCAATTTCTAGGTATCTACTACACCTACTATATGTCAGGCTACCCACAGTAAATGCTACCTCACTCAAAACCCACCATCACTCTATTATGCACCATCTTTACTACGTGATTATTGAACCAAATTCAATACATTTCTCATATATTACTATCTAAAGTATAATTTCCTTTATTTTATCATATCTCCAACATATCTTTCAGCGTCCCCTAACATACTGCTTGGGTCGATGTTCCTCAATTTATCCCTCATACATCACAATCATCATTACGAGCAATCACGTCGCACTCCTTACTCTAGATTATACTATGTCCGCTCTTATTTCATACATTGACCGTTATTTATCTAAATATTTACTATTATAAAGTTTACTTTATAAAGTTAAAATAACAGAGCTAGAATATACAGACGGAATCGGTCAGCAACTGTTATCCATTATTCATTGATCGAATTATAGCAGATCGATAAGGTGTCGGAAGCGCCTACATATTCGTAATTATGACACTACATCTTGCTTAGATTCATGGACTGTAATTGACTTTGTATGCCGTAGATGCGTCAGCATATAGTAGTGTAAGAGGTAGAGAGTTTGCATTAAGTCATAGAGTGTTATAATGAGCCAACTATCTTAAGATGAATATAAGTAAAAAGTTTAAGGGTTGGACCACCCGTCATCGCCGTATCACAGCTCAAGTATTCTAGTGTGTTCTGATGACGTGCTCAATGCAACATACTTTACACTAGTTCATTTATTCTATTGTGCATCGACTTAGCGTTAGCGAACCCTGAATAGTCTTTGCAAGCACCTAGTCTCCTTGACATGTATTCCTACACTCAGGACATGTGTCTCGATATTAAATTTGCTTCTTTAAAGCACCTTGTAGTCATATATGCGCTGTGACATATATCAGAGCGCCATACACATAACTATACACTGCATATATGCTATTACTCTAGCTGCTACACACACATATTACTACAATTATTATTATTAATTTAATATATTATTATTATTATAATTATTTTACTATATATAATATTATTATTATATATATTATTATATATTTTATTTATTTTAATTATTTTTAAAGTTATTATTATTATTATATAATTATTATTATTATTATGTATTAATTTTTATATATAATTATTATTATTATTATTATTATTATTATTATTTAATTATAATATTAATTATAATTATTTATATTATTATTATATCTTATTAAATATAGTATGATTAATTAACGTGTCTTACTTCACAGATCAAGAAGTACTCCGACGAAGCTAGTCATACTGGCACTACTGTATGTAGTGTGCTCTCGCGTCTCGTGCTCGACTCCTAAACAGTAATCAGCAGCTTATATCCTATACCTCAGAAACTATAAGAATAGACTAGCCCTTACACGTGTTAGGTACGTCCACAGCAGATAGAATGATATTCGTCGTATCTGCGTGCTACATCGCAGGATATCGGCATAGACTCGTGCAGTGTAGTCATTGGTGGTTAAGATCGATTCCGAACATACGTAAACATAACGCGTTTAGATGTATAATAGCTTCTTCGTGTGTTTCAAGTGACAAATAATCTAATATACCTGGAGATGTGAGTGTTTATGATAGAATAATGTGTGTGTGAGTAGATAATATCTCACAATTGAGTACACGTAAGAATTCTTATATGTACGTAAGAGACAGCCTAAAAAGACTATGTGGTATAGTGAGCTGGATGTTGGGGTTCCGTTACCACTTACTTATGCCCTAGAAATGCTCATGCATGCATCGGATTTCTGGTGCAAGATGATGATATATATATTTGCTCTTATATATATATTGTATATATATATATTTAATCAATAATATAAATATATATATATATCGTACATGTGAGCTGGATGACCCGAGTAGTAGTTTTGGGAAACAAACGAATCACTGCTTACTTTTTTTTTTAATGAAGAGTTATGTAAATGCATCAACTTGACCTCTGACGGAAAAATAGTGTTGTCAAATGTGCTCTAATAATTTCTTGAGATATGCATATAATGTTGCTGCAGCTCAATTCACTCATGTTTTCATCACAATCAGGATCATTTACACTCTCAACACCGACGGTATTCACCAGTCCAAGTGTATAGTGTCTCAGCTCATACACAACTGCCCCTCCCATCATTGCTGTAATTTATATATAAACTAACTCTCCCTAAGAACTTATTCCCCGATACTCAGCTGGCCTATACTGATACCAAAAAAACCCAGTCGACTCTGACTGTTCTCTCGGCGTACGTGAGTCATGTGGACTCTGTGAGAATTTCCGACGAGTGAGGGTGAAGTCTCGAGACTTGTGAAATGTCAATGTGCTTGAAACAACACAAACTCTACCGAAATCTCATCTATTCATCGCAAAAACACCTGGTTTAACTTTCCAGCTATCTCTTGTCGTGAGAGTTCGTGGCTTTGCTCTCTTCCTCCCACATTAAGACAAAGCTTATACTAAATCATACGTGTGGCGCCTGTATAACTTGACATACGAACACTCGTAGATTAGATGTCTACATGGACAAACCTCCACATCATCAACGAGTTGCTGAGGTGAGTATATCACGGGACCCCCCTCCCATTTGCAAATTTTGCGTAGTCATTACCATTTGCAAATCTGTTCGCCATATCTTTATTGATTGCGTTTCCAGCTGGACCCTATTCGCCCTTGTCATTTTCCCTCACATAGCATGTATACATGGAAGTTCTGTTTAGGCTGCGAGCCTTTTTT
>JABUQX010110308.1:0-17554 GCA_015478945.1 Trachelipus rathkii | reverse complement strand
TAGAAGATATAGGTAGCATATAGTGAGTATATATATGTTAGTTATTGGTTATTGTTGTTATTATATATATATATATACATATATATATTACATATATTATTATTAATAGTTAATATATATATATATATATATTATAAAGAAAAAGTTATTATACATATATATATATACATATTATTATTATATTGTTATTAATATTATTACATATATATATATATATATATAATATATATATATATATATATATATATATATTTTCACATATATCTATTTTTATGTGATAGATTTTGAGGTTAGTTATTCCCAAATATATTCATGATTCTATTTCTTATGTAGATCTGGAAGATTCCCGATGGAATCATTTTCGGCAACCTTCGTGTTATGGGAATGTATGAGGAATGTTTGGAAACTCAAGGGTCTGTGAAGCCCCACCGCGATGATAAGGAAATAACCTTCCAAGGGAAATACTGCAAAATATATTATACGTACAGCATATTATGCCTTATTTTTTATTTATTACGTTTTATTTGCTTTTATTTTAATGTTATAATAATAATAATAATAATAATAATAATAATAATAATAATAATAATAATAATAATAATAATAATAATAATAATAATACTAATAAATATTAGACAAGAAATGGGCTTCTAAGGGGACGTTTTCGTCCTTTGAGCCCATGAAGTATTAAATTGTTTAGTATATTGTTTTGATTTTCTTGAAGATCTCAAAGGTTTTAGTGATGGTTTTTTATATGACATGATATTGAAAACAATAATATAATTCAAGAACTCTAATTAAAATATAATATATTTTACTTCCATTAAATATTAACTGTTATAGATACAGTCTATGATTGAAACTATCTTAATATGTATTTTACTTTTCAATAAATATTAACTGTTATAGATAGAGTCTGTAATTGAAACTATCTTAATATATATTTTACAGTCTATAATTGAAACTATCTTAATATGTGTTTTACTTTTCAATAAATATTAACTGTTATAGATACAGTCGAACTGAAACGAAAGACAAACTGAAAAGTAGGTCTAGAATCTCTATTCTACCTGTCCCATTTTCCTACGCCACATGTATACCTTCGGTCTGTACGGATGAGGAATTCATGGTAAGTTTTAATTTTCAATGTTTTGTTAAGAGTCAAATTTATAATATTTATCATTAATATATTTTACTTTGGTAAAATTTCCTAAGTTTAAACACCGACTTGCAAAAGTTTGTGTTTCTAATTTGATAACAGAACTTTTATTTCATACTCACTCTGGTTTTCCCCTCCGTTTCTTTCTTCACTTTTTGTGTAAAGATAATTATTGTCAGTCTGTATAACCACAAATTTGCAACCCATTACAATGAATATAGCTCTGATTTAAAAACTAATTTCATATCACGTATTTTATGTTCTCTAAAAGTCTCTACTTCATTTATTAGTAGCCATATTTATATCTGAATTTCTCAGATTCCCAGTAACCAATCCCGTTTACTTTCTCTTCATATCTAAGGCAATGACAAAATTGTTACTCTTTGAATATTTTAAAGATTTAAATATCCAGTTAATATTATAATAAAAACTACATTTCTCTTAAGCATTCAATCTTTTTGATTTTAGCATTTCTTTTCTAATATATATATATATATATATATATATATATATTTTACATATATAGCCGTAGATATTGTTGTTATTGGTTGCTGGTTGTTGGTTACAAGGCTGGTTGCTATACATATAGTATATAGTATATATATATATATATATATATATATATATATATATATATATTTAACGTGAATGAAGGCGTAGATACTAACTGACTATCTTCATAACTTGTATCTACAAAATTATTATGCTTCAAGGTTTCCTTGAATCAAACACTATATGAAACAGGAAGAAAACTACTTAAAATTGACTGTCACGAAGAAGGAAGATCGAATTACGCAAAGTTTGACGGATTTGACTCCTTTGTTTGGTACGTTGGGTACCATTGTTCTTTAGTTTAATTTTTTATTTATTTATTTACTTTTCTAAACTTCTTTTCGGCAGTTTTACTCTTCTATAATAATAATAATAATAATAATAATAATAATAATAATAATAATAATAATAATAATAATAATAATAATAATAATAATGACGAAAACGACCATTCGAAAGTCCATTTCATGTAAAAGTATTTTAATATTAAATTGTTATTTTAATGACAAGTGAAATATGCAATATTTTTCACAGAATAAACGATATTCAATTTAAATTATTATTATTATTATTATTATTATTATTATTATTATTATTATTATTATTATTATTATTATTATTATTATTATTATTATTATTATTATTATAAACAATAACACAATATTTAATAATATACAATTTCTGGAAGGGGCTACTAATTGCAGCAATATATTTTGTAATTTGAACAAACTTAATGCAGGTTTAATAAAATTGAAACACTAAGATTTAAGAACTACAAATATTATAAAACTATTATAACAATTATAATACATATCCAGTAGTTACCATAAGTCAGTAACTATATCAAATACTATAGTAAAAGTAAAAGTACCGGAAATAATAATAATAATGGTTGTAAATATAAAACACCAATACTAGAAATAATAATAATAATAATAATAATAATAATAATAATAATAATAATAATAATAATAATAATAATAATAATACATAATAACACCGGTTTACAAAAAAAAAAAAAAAATAAATAAAATAAAAAGACTCTTTTTTTGTGAGGTAAGCATTTTGATGTGGGAAATTCAAATTTCATAAGAGATACTTTATCACCTCCAAGTTCCTTTGCTTTCACACATCCCGTTTTTATTTTAATGCATATATTCAATACCGAATATAATGTGTTATATTTCATATATTAAAGTGGCATATTAAAAATGCATTATGTATATTACTATGTTTTTAATTCATATACTAAAAAAACATAAAAATGCAGATCACTGAGATTGGCCTAACTAGTATTTTGCTATTAATTTGTGTAATATATATATATATATATATATAATATAGAGTACAGCAGTTATATATATAAGAGATATATAGAGATATAGTATATATATATAGTATAGAAGATATATATATATATATATATATATTATTGTTGCTATATATATATTATTATTATATATATATATATTATTATATTAGTGTATATATATAGAAAATAAATATATATATATATATATATATAGTATATATATATGTATATATGTATATATATATAAATAGTATATATTACATATATATATATTATATATTGTTATATAATATTAAGGCTATAGGGTGTAATGTTAATATTGAGAAAACTAGCATGATACGTTTCACAAATATAAAGATAATATGTCAAAAGATTCCAGTCGAATAACTGCGCACAAGACAGGTATATGTCCCATGTGATGATATTTGATATATATTCCATTGCCCGTTCCGTGCCACATCTCAACCCTTAATACACAAAAATACCGTAGGAAAGGTTACCTACCTGTTATTTACATTAGTTCCGTATCTCGCTTCATTATACATATACCAGTCCGTGTCGCGTCGTTCTTAGTTTTTTTTTTTTATATTACATAAAGAAATCTGTTCTGAAAAGCCGATTGCATTTGTTTGTTGTCAAATAACGACATCTATTATGCCAGCGTTCTTCGAAGAAATGTACCCTAAACGTGTCATCCCACATCATACTATGTTTGCACGTCTCCATCAACGTCTTAGATATACGGATTTTCTAATATTCTAATATACAACTCGTGCAGATTTTGCTTAGTATCACTTTTAGTCATATAAATTGCCTAATATTTATTTATGATAGTTAAATTTTTGTTGTAAAATTTTCTAGGTTTTGTTTATGAAAAAATTATTGTATTTCAATCAAACTTTTTTGTTTTGCAAAATCATTTTAGGTAGCAGTAGTGTTTCTCGTATCCACGCTCGCCATAGAAGAAAAAAGCAACGTCGGCATAGGTTACAGCCTGCAATGTCTCGCACTTCATCGATATCTTCCATTACTGATTCAACCATGTCCCTCAACATCATTACTGTTACTTTGAACATGGACACTGTTAATTTTCTTGGGATTTCCATTGTTGGCCAGTCAAGTAGGGGTGGAGATGGTGGGATATATGTAGGATCAATTATGAAAGGGTGAGAACTAATTGTATATAAATTCATTTTTTTTTTAATATCGTATCGCTCTCTTAGTCCTATTTTGAAAGTAATATAAAACATTTCTTTTTAGTGGTGCTGTAGCTTTAGATGGACGCATTGAGCCTGGTGACATGATACTGCAAGTAAATGATATAAATTTCGAAAATATGAGTAATGATGAAGCTGTCAGAGTGTTAAGAGAGGTTGTCCAGAAACCTGGGTAATTATTATTTATATATTTAAGAAACTTTTGAGTGTTCGTAGTATTAGCAAATTTTTCTTACATCTAAACAAACCATTATTAATATATATATATCTTCAAATATATACTTAATATTATAACTATATACTGTTCGTCATCTACGACTGTATACATACTATATATATTAATTATATATTATATTATATATTATATATTATATTATTATTATTATATATTTATTATAATTATATATAATATACAAATAAACAATTATATAATATATTTTATATTATATTCAATTATATTATTATATTCTTCATTTATTATTTATTATTATTTTATTATTATTTTATTATTATATTCTTATTATTATTTTATTTATATTATTGAGTTAAATTTATCAATATCTGTATTTGTTCATTTTATCGGCAAAATTGACGAGCGATTGGTTTGAGAAACAATAGGTTCGATTTTGCGGTGACGTGGACGATTATGTCCCACCATACTAATTATTATATATATACAAATATTATTTATATATATTAACTTATATATAATATCATACATATTTATATAATATATATTATAATATATTATATATATATATATAATCTATATATTTATATATATTTATTATATATATAAGGATCGCAACTGAAGGTTTTTCGGTTTGTGAGAATATAATATATATTATAATATAATTATTTATTACTATATATATATATTATTATCATAGTATATTTATATATATGATATAATATATTTATATATATATAAATTATTATTATATGTATATTATATATATATATATATTTATACGATAATATTATATTATTAATATATATATATATCATATTTATATATATATTACATATACTATTATATATATACTTTTTATATATTATTATAATTATTAATATATATATATAGTATTTTCTTATATGAAAATAAATATTATCCGCACGCTTTTTTAAGCAAATAAAAATTATGTTATTTTACTTTAATAAAAAATCGCTCTTCTTGCTTTCTAACAGAAAAATAATTGATTTCCTCCGTATATTATTAGGTGCTGGATAAATACTATTAAGCTTTAGGTTGTCTTTTCTCCTGATAGATGTTTTTGGCCGTTTCAGAGTATGACAATCATCGGATTCTCTGAGTGAATGATGTTAGTCCTGATGTCCAGTACGCTAGAATTGTAGGATTACATAATGAAAATGTTACCATTAGCGCGGCATACTTACTAAGAATCTCGTCGGATATCCAAATCCCGAGCATGCTCTCAAACTTGAAAAATCATCAAGATGGAAATTGCAACGCTTGTCTTTTTTACACTTTTGGACATGAGCACTTTCTCATTTCTTTTATTGCAGAAGAGTTGTGTGAAATTTAAAATCTTGAAAACTTGGATCAAATGTTTGACTAATACTTCAAAAACTTCATTTTCAATACGATTTAAGACAGTACTTCATATATTGAAAACTGCAAGCATCAAATGTAAGTAGAATAATTGAAATTATATTAATTTATAAAAAATCGCCTCTTCTGATTTTATTCTGAAATTTTTGGAAATTTCCAATTTTGATTCTATAGTTTAGATAATTTTGATAACCTTTCTCAATCGCGAGATGATTAAAATTTAAATTTTGCCAACATGACGACGATCTTAAAAAAAAAAACGAATATTAGCAACAATAGACAAAGAAACATTTGTTACATACTACTGTTATGTTACCATACTCGTAATCACAAATGATCACAAGAACCAAACCTTTTAATACTCATGTGAGATGACATTGCATGTCTTTCACCAGTTTATTACTTCTGTAATAAGTGTTACATTAGCAGCATGCATCATTCATGTTCATTTCATTCTTTGGGATATGAACATTATTTTAATTTCCATGGGAAAACCCTTTACAAACTAAGTCTGATCCACAGGAGTTAACCTATTGAAAGTTTCCTAGAAAGTGTATTTGTTCATCTACAAGTTCCAAAATCAGTTTGTATACTCTTGTTTTTAATGCATGTCATATTAAATCATTTTTTCCGTTTTAAATAGGATATTCTTTATTAACTACTTGCATATCTTTGCTATTTTGAATTATTAATTTCAACCAATATATAAAATGACGATTGGATGAATTTTACGAAATCAGAAAATCTAATTTCAAATTGTTTTAAGTTCAGCGAGATTTTCGGAATATTTATGTGGTTCAATTTTCATATATTATATAGTTCTCTAAATTTAGAAAATGGCTGAAATTACATTCTTTAATTTGGGATATCACAAATTTAATTTTTGCTGAAAGCATTTACACTTCATTATAGTTTTCAAAAGATCTTTGTTTCTCTAAG
This sequence comes from Trachelipus rathkii, assembly GCA_015478945.1. NCBI lineage: Eukaryota > Metazoa > Arthropoda > Malacostraca > Isopoda > Trachelipodidae > Trachelipus > Trachelipus rathkii. The sequence goes on along the minus strand of JABUQX010110308.1, from coordinate 10,802 downwards.
CTCAAGATATGAGTTTAATAATTTTATTGTTATAACTGTATATTTTAGATACATCTGACAAACAGCCATGATCTTTAAATCTCTCTAGGTTTCGTTTTGGATTCTCAAAATGTTATCTTGAAAACGTCCCAAAATCGTCTATGTATACTTTTCCACTTGTAAGCCATCTACTTCAGAATGTACTTAAGTTCTTACTCAAGTCAGCTTCATAGTCATATTTTGTTATCTGTCTGAGTGTGCGATAGATGTAACAATTTTTAGAGACAACTTTTTATGACATGTTCTAATGCAACCCTCATTATATATAATTATATAGATATATATAATATATACTAATATATACGTATATATATAATATATATATCTATATAAATACTATATATTTATATATTATATATACATTAAATTATATATTATATATATATATACTATTACTATATATAATTATTATATATATATATCAGATATATATATTTACTATATTATTAGAGTTACATAATGCTAATATGGCAGATTAAATGCAGTAGGAAAAACATTATAATAGTAAGGTAAAGAATTACGCTCTTGGATGAACCACCGCATGTTTGCGCGTGGGAAAATGAGTTACTTCCACTGCTTTTAAATGTGCAGAATATCCCCTTTAAATCAAAATTTCTTGCCTTGACCTTTTAATTTTGCTAGCCTGGACCTGACCTTTTGGGCAACCTAAATTTTTTACCTTAACTTTTTGGCAAGTAATTTTTCGACCTTGTAATTTTTTGGCAACCCTATTTTTGAGACCAATTTTGGCAACCCCTATTTTTGGCAACCTAATTTTGCACTTCGAGAGGTTGCCACGTTCTACCCGTTGTACGGTCCACCTAATTTTCGACCAACCCTGGTTTCATGGGTCAATTTGGCCACCTAATTTTTTGACACCCTTAGGGCTTGCCTATTTTTTGATATCGTCAACATCTATCACGCGTGCGCGCCACCACAACACAACCTGCCATACTGTTACACCGACCTTATACCTAACACCTCCTCCATAGCCGACCCGCTATAGCCTTCACCTAGCCTAACCTAAACAGCCTCATCTCTTCACATACCCTACACCAGATCCATCTTCCTAGGCCCTACCTAACTAGCTCCACCGCCTTCCAGCTCACTCACTACCTAGCTCCATCCTTCCCAGCTCTACACTAACTAACCCACCCAGCCTTTCACTAGACACCTATACTAGGCCCCTTGCTAACTTTGATGTCCACATTTATGCTCATATAGTCATCTCTTTGCATCTATACTTGATATTTTCATCTTGTGATCGATTATTGATGTTCATTTGATGTTCCCAATTCCGTAGAGTATCAGGGTTTGTGTATTCTATGGTATTATGGTTCCAGGGAGTGCCCATGTGTGCAATGAGTGCCAATGGTCCAAGTGAGTCCAATGGAGTGCCAAGGAGTGCTAGCCCAATGAGTGATACATCAGTGCCAACTGAGTGCCACTTTTTCAAGCTTTTCTGCCTCCCTGAGCTAGAATATCCCTTAATAGGTGTTACCCTAGTTTAAGGTATGAGGATCGATTGGTATATATTACAGGTAGGATGCCTTTTACTATGAGTTAGTCTTTTCTATCACTTATATTATACACTATATATATAATATCTATATATAATATATATAGATATATTATATATTATCTATATATATTATTATATCTATTATAATATATATATTAATATATTATTCATACGTAATAGTATTATTACTATATATATTATTAATATATATAGATCATTTTTACATATATAATTTATAAAATATAATATATATACTTAGTATATATATATAATATATATATATATTATAAAATAATATATATTATTATATATTATAACTATTATATATTTTATTTATATTATCTAAATATTATAATATAATTTATTATATATATATTTTTTATATATCTTATAATAAAATATACTATATATATTATATATATTTACTTGCACACCACCTACATCACTTCACTATGACACTATATACCACATTCACTATGAACTAATAACACTATGACATTGAAGCACTCATACATCTCATAGAGCACTTACACTAAAACCCAGTTACACTTACTGACATCCCTGACACTTTCACTTAACAACAACACAACTATAACTTTATAAGCGTCTTCACACTTCACTAATAGACACTCCTAGCCCATATACACTACGCTCACAAACGCACAACACAACAGATACACTACATCTAACTCACACCACTCATATTTTATGCCTCAATTTTGTGCTCCATGCATTAGACTCAGTTGATGCTCACTTTGATGCTTCATTCTTGCCCAGCATTGATTGCTTAGTTGATGCCTCAACTTTGATGGATGATGTCGCGCCAGCATTTATATCATTTTCTAACATTTTCTAAGCATTTTCCCACACATAGCCACAGAGCTAATCGACTCTTCCCCATATAAGGTACATCAGGGCGCCGCATCGCCCCTACCCGCGAAGGGACAACCCTCTCCCGGCAGGTCACCGCCCGCGTCCCGCCCAGCCGCTGATTCCGAACGCTCGATTACCCGCAGGCGGCAATCTTTCCACGTCTCCTCGCCGCCGGCGTGCGCCCGCAGGCGCCATTTTCCTGCGGGAATGAAATATATATACTTGAGTCGTTTTCATTTTACGTTCATACTTACAACATTTTCAAGAACCTTTTCTTTTAAATATACTATCGTCATTCTTTTTATTCAAACTTAACATTTTTATTAAAACATTTTTCACGACCTAAAACGTAATCATTCAGACATCTTTTATAGTTTTACTTATACTTTTACTTAAAATTTTTACAACTGTTGTAGACTTGTAAAATATGTCTTTTAAAAATATATTTTTTTACTCAATTGTACCGAATTGATTAACAACCATAACTACTTTCAAAGTACAATCCAGTATCATAGAGTTTCCTAAACCTAAGGATTTGTTTTGTTCTATGTTTCTGCTTCTCATTGTTTTATGTTTTATCATATTTATTAAATTCATTCCTTAAGCAGTAATCGTACTCAATGAGGTGTAATGCAACAAGGTGATGCTTTTGTTTACTGCTTACTGCCTTAACTCTTTTTTACGCTTTCATTTTTACTTTACTCTTATTTAATAACTTACTACTATAAAAGCATAATCCAGAATCAGAGGTTTACATAGACAAGGGATTTAGTATGCTTTCTTGTACTAGTATTGTATGCTTTAATAATACTTTTACTCGCTTTAACTCTACACTATTAGATTAATACCTAAGCAGTATATCAGTACAATCAATTAGAGTGTACATTAGCCAACAGGGGTTGTTGCTTTTGTTTATGTTTTTAATAATTTATCTATGTTTCACTGCCTTTAACTATGTCTTACTGCTTCTAACTCATTTTAACTGCTTTACTCATATGTTTACTGCTTTACTCATGCTTTACTTTAACTCATTATATTACACATTTGTTTTCGTATATTTTTTTTTTTGTTTATCTTTTTATTTTATTTATCTTTTATTTTTTTTATTTTACTTTTATATTCTTTATCTTTATTTAATTAGATGTATTTCTTGCCTATTGTTATTATTTAGAACAAACACACCCGCACACACAACACACACCACACACACAACACACAACACTTACACTTACACACATGAGTTAATTATTAAATTTTATTTTTATCTTTATTAATTTACTAGTGTTTTAGTATTTAGGACATCATACACCAACATACACACCCGCACCTATACACAACATACAAACCACTACCACACACCACGCCACACATTACCAATAAGTATAATTTATTAACATTTTATGTTTTAATTAAACCTTCATATTCACTTTTTTAACTCTACTAAAGACTCTTAGTGTCTTAAAAGACTTACAATACCTAATATAATAATAAAATTAAATTTAAATATAATAAACTATAGAAAACATAAAATTTAAATAAGGATTATCTATATCGCAAACAAAGGACCATTATAATAATAACATATATATCAATCATTATCTTGAACAAAGAATTTATTTTAATCTTTGTGTTATAAATTATATATACTTCAAGTTAAAGAAACTTTATAATTTTATAAATTATTTAAAAATATTTTTAAACTCAAGCAATAATCAGTAATCGAAGGAGAAAATGAAAGTTGAACTTATGCCACGTCTGTATCTATTGACTTACTCCTTTACATCATCTTTGCATGTAATATATAAAATAAACAATAGTTCTTCTCTGCTAGAAAAGTTTTATTAAATCATTTCTAAGTTATTTTTAAAAATAACCAATTATTCCTAATTGGGTAATGTTTATCAACTACAATATTTCATTTTTTTATTAATATTATTTCTTATTCTTTATTATTTCTATTATGACAATCCATCACGAGAAACACAACAAACCGCATCTCTACAGTACGAACTGACCTCTCTTGTAAAATGTGCTATAACTACTTTAGACTAATTTAGGATACTTTTTTTCCTGGCGCATTTGTTTAGACTATTCCAGGTTATAAGAATTATATTCAATGACTTTCTGTTTAAAAATGTGTGCCATACTCGTAGCTATTTAGGTCAAATTTAGATAAGCTTTTTGTTACAGGCTGATTTAAGCTAATACAGGTCAAGTATTCCATATAACAGATGCATGTTTTATATTATTTTTCTAATATATTTCAACTTGAACTGTGGTCGGAATTCCTTTACGCAGGTTTCAGAAGTAATTTTTCCTTATTGTGATTGTCGGCCCAGTAATCCTTATCTCTATTACCTTTGTGAATTGGCCGAGAATTATTTTATCGTCTTGAATTAATTTGTCTTTTAACTTGTATTTGACAGGTGTTGTTTATATCTTTTAGCCCAAAAACTCATTTAAATCATAATCATTTTAGCTGTTAAGCGGTCACAAGTTATCTGATTTGTATGTTTTTTTTTTACTAGATGTATATCATTATTTATAATATACTTAATGTTTTCTGATTTATTTTTCACAAGGTAGATATAATTATTAACTAGATTTATAGTTAATCACGTGAGCAACGCCATCAATAGAACAAAAGTGCATGCTTGTGCAAGAGGGGTGCTAGGGCTGCTTACTGTTAGCATTTATGCTTTAGTACGTAATAATGTTAATACAATTTCATAAAATTTTAGTTTTAAGATTATAAATTATAGTTTAAATTTAAACAAAAAGTTTTAAACTTTAAATCTTCTTTGTTCAAAGGTTATGATTGATTTATTATAGAGTTTTAGAAACTTTGAAATAATTTTATTATATTTGGGTGGATAGTAATATAAATGTACGTGTTTCATTTAAAACTAATGTTTTATGGGAATGTTTTCTTGAAAAGTCGTGGCGTGTGTGTGATTAGTGTGTTGTGATGTTGTGTGTGTGTGAGTGTCTCTAAATATATAACATAGCTATATAATACTAACTAAAATTTTTAATAATTATCGTGTATAAAAGCTTAAAAAGTTAAGTTAACGGTGTGTGTGTGGTGTGGTGTGTGTTGTCGTGTGCTGTATGTGTTCTAAATATTAACAAGCATGAATAATTAACACTATAGTATTATTAAAATATATAAATAAATAATAATAAAAGTAAAATCTAAAATTAATTAAAGATTAAAATAAAAATAAAAAGTATTAAACAAAAAAAATTATAAAAGAAATATGCTTAATAATAATATGAGTTTAAGCATTAAAGCATGAGTTAGCAGTTAACATATGCAGTTAAGCAGTTAAAATGAGTTAAGAGTTTAAAATGATTATGCAGTAACATATGATTAAGCAGATAAAACATTAAACAAAGCATCTAATCCCCTGTTGCTAATGTAACACCTCTATTATTATTGCTTTAAGGTATGTATGTAAATATGTGGTTAAAATCGTACAACATTTAGTTAAAGCCAGAAACAGGTAAAGAAAGCATACTATCCTTTTGCTTGCTACCCTCTTTTATTACTGATTTACTGCTTTAAGTATGTAATGTTCATAATTAAGAGTAAAGCAGTAAAACATATGAGTAAAGCAGTAAAGGTTAAAGCAGTAAAGCAGTTAAAACAAAAGCATACTAACCTTTTGTTGCTATGTAACACCTCTACTGATTACTGATTCGGCTTTAGGTATGTATTTTATAAATGTGAGTTAAAGCAGTAAGAATATATAGTTAAAGCAGTAAAAAGTAAAACCCGATACTAACCTTAGTTTCGTAACACTTCTTGATTATGATTTACGCTTAAGTATGTATTGTTATATGTTTTTAAATTTCGTTACATTGTAGTAAAATAAAGTTTTAGCAGACACTTTGTTTTTTCTTACATACAATTTTTTAAATTTATACATTAAAAGTTAAGTAAAAAAATATAAATGTGACTGTAACGACAGTTTTAGGTTCGCAAATTTTTAATAAAAGTTTAGTATAATAAGAATGATCTAGATATTGAAGAAGTCTTGAAATGTTTTAAGTTGATAAAAATGACGAGATCATCGTATATTATTTTCATTCCGCCTGGAATATTAGCGCTGCGGCGGCCTGCGGGCCGGAACGCGAATATTGCGCCTACTCCAATCATGCATGATCGAAATAGGCAATTCAGGGACAAAGAGAAAGCACCTGCGGTGGGGGTTGTTCGCCTCCGCGGATGGCGCAGCGCCCCTGATGTACGTTGAACTAGGTAACTCACAATTAGCCGTTCTAGTGTGGGAGAAGCTAAAAGTTAGAAGTATCAATGCTGCTCATCATCTCAAGTTACGATCAATCTAGGCACTCAATGTGAGCTCATGAGGCATCATTGAGCATCATGCTGAGCATCAATGCTAGGCATCAAAATTGAGCATCAAAATAATCGGGGGGAACTGTAAGGTAAAGGTTCATTGTGTTGCTTCGCGTGTGTGAGCGTAATGTATATGGGTGGTAAGTGTCTATGCGTGAGTGTAAGCGTGTATAAGTGTCTTGTATGTATGTAAGTGAGTGTCTATGGTGAGTGGAGTAAGTGATATGGTAGGTAAGGTATATGAGAGAGTGTAAGTGATTATATGTTCATTCGTGTGTATAATTCAAGTGCATGTGTGTATAAGGTCTGTTATGTGTGTAGTGTAAGTGTGCAGTAATACTATTAATATATCTAATCATATATATATATATAATTATATATAATAGTATTATATATATATTATATATATTTATATAATATATATATATGCTATAGTGTAGAAGACTAATCATAGTAGCGAGCATTCTGCAGCTTGTAATTACACCAATCGAATCCTCATACCTTATAACATAGTGGTAGACACCATATTAGGGATATTCTAGGTTCAGGGTTAAGTATGAAAGTGGCACTCAGTTGGCTACTATGCGGCACTCACTTGACTCACTTGGCACTCTGGCATCACTTGCACTCATTGGCACTCCTTGACTCTGACTCATGACATATCATAGAACTAATAGACATCCCTATACTTTCTTCACGGTGAATTGGTACCATCAAAGTTACTCAATAATCTAATCACAAGCGATCATCATTATTAGTGCCAAAGAATGACTCATTCAAGTTTAACCATAAAGATTGACCATCAAAGTTGTAGGGGCCGGGAGCTAGTATAGGTTGTACGCTAGTTACTGCGGTGGCGTCATGGTAGTGTAGGTGTAGGCTGGGAAGTCATTGTGGAGGCTAGGTTACGGTTTAGTGTAGGTTAGGTGAGGCTGGGGAGGCTAGGTTAGATTTGAAAGCTAGGAAGGCTGATTGTCAGTGTAGGGAGTCAGGAAGATGGTGAGCTGTGTAGTATCGGTATTGGCTATGTGTGGGGGTACATTGGATGTGTTATTACCTATATGGAGCTGGGTATCTATTAGGTAGGGTGTTGTGTGGTGTGAGGAGTGCGCGTGTATAGATGTGACCGAAATTATCAAAAATGGCTAGCCCTAAGGTGGTCAAAATTAGTGGGCAAAATGACCATGGAGCATGGTTGGTGAAAATTAGCGGACCGTCAACGGTCTACTCAAACGTTTGGCGCCACCTTCTGAGGGTTGCAAAAAATAGAGGTTGCCAAAAATAGGTTGCCACAAAATTACAGACGAAAAAGTCAGGCCAAAAGCTTGTTAAGTAAAAAGATTCAGGTGCCCAAATAGTCAGGTAAAATTTGGCTCAAAGTCAAGGTCATAAAAAGGTCAAAGGTTCGCTGTCAGTGGAAATCAAGGCCAAAAGGCTCCCATATCCGTAGTACTCTATTCCGGAGCTATACAACTGAGCTGGCCACATGCTGTGGTTCATCCAGAGAGCATGTATCTTTACTTCTCCTAATATTTCTTTCTTCAGCACTTATCAATTGCAATTTTATGGCCTATTCTAACATCTAAATATTAAAAAGAGAGATAGGACAGCTGACCTGTAATGCGCTACGGGATCGGTGCTTTTAACTGTCTTATCCAGTTTTGCTTGGGTTAGCTCATTGTAGAACGGATCCCTCACGCGCAACTGCGCGGTTCACTTCAGAGAGGAGTTAATTCTTTACTTTCATTATATGTTCTTTCTCTTACGACAGATTTATTTATATACATATAATAATGAAGTTTATACTATTATTATATATATATATATATATATATAATATTTATATATATATCGTATATTTATAATTAAATATAATATATATATATTTGTGGATTTTTTAAATTTGAAACGTGAGAAATCTATTCGAACCACGAGCAACATTAAAACGCTACACAGCAAACATGTTGTCACGATCTACGGTTGGCACGCTAAAGCTTCAACAATTACTTTAAAAACGTCTTTAAATCGTAACATTTCATTTTAGCTTTCCTCCCCTCTTGTTTCAGACACTCGTTAGTATGGTGTTTTTGTTAGTGAGAAATCTTCCAATTTTTCATAAGTTTATTCTCTTCGCACCATAAAAAATACACTGTCCAGCAATCATAATTATCTTATGTTGTACTCCTTATGTCAACAACAGATACTGTTAATCCCTGATTATTCGATTGGTTGAGACTCTAAAAAATTTTCTCATTGCTGCAGCACCAACATTAATCGTTGTCCAATCGAAAGTCCATTTATTACTCATTTTATAAATATACAATTATTCATCTCAATAATCTCCTTTTCTAATCGCAAAATACTCTTCTGACTTAACTCACTTATATTTCAGACACAAATAAGTCTTTCTTCACTCCATTAATATATATTGCTTGATTGTTATTTTTTGTTCTAGTAAATTAAAATTAACTAAAAATGAAAAGTAGCTTCTACAGTATTAATTTATCCTTTATATAATTTTCATTTTAAAATTAATCAAACCTGGGAGATAGATATAGCGGGGAATATCTTTTTCCACAAAGATAGCCGTGCTTTAATCAGATTTAACATTCTTTTTTCTTTTCTTTTTGAGAGCTTACCACACCAGCGAAGGACATATGCTGTCCCCTAATCCTTTCATCTATATCTTCTGTGTCTCTTCTTCATCTTATTTTATTTTCTGGTAATCTCGCACTAATGATCATCAGTATATATATATTTTATATAAATATCTTATATCTACTATCATATATATATATATATACATCATACATATATATAATATTATATATATATAAATTTAATCGATCCAAGTTTAATCAATGATCTAAATTTAATCGATCCAAATTTAATCTATGATCTAAATTTAATATTCATATAGATCTATTTACTATATATATCTATATTTCAATATATTTATTATATAATTTATATATAATTTATAATAATATAGATAAAAGATATAATATATATTATATATGAAATGATGATAATTATGTTTAAGCTAATATCACGAATCAATCTCAACTCCAATAAGCTTACGGGAAAAGGAATAACTGTTGATCCGCAATTTTATCGAACAGTAAAAAAACAAAAAAAAAAAAAAAAAAAAAAATCTATCTCAAAAACATAGCTAAGCGAAAGGATCATTTTTGAAATCCTTTGTATTTTTATTAAGAAAATGTAAAATCTTTTAAAAAATTATAATTTGTGTATTCAATTTTCTCTTTTAGAAATAGATTCTTATTTCTATATTAATTACAAAAACTATATTTTGTAGAGGAAAAATTTATATATTATATTATATATAATATTATTTATTACTATTATATTAATTTTTATATAAAACTATATATAATATATATATATATATATATGAGATAATATCTGTATTACTATATTATAATATAATAATATTACTTATATACATATTATATTTATATTTATATATAATTTATATATTTTAATTATATATCATATTAATTATATACTTTTATTATTATATTATTTGTAAAGTATTCTACACGCAATGTAGGGTTCGAGCGCGGACACAGGGGGTTTTCCCTACCCGTAGGGAGGCGAGAACCCCGCGCACCAATACCAAAGGCTGCGGGGTTCGAGCCTCCCCGGATGAGGGGTATATATTACCCGTAGTTCCGGTTAAGCCGAGAAACCCACTCTGCATCTTGCTGTAACTTGGAGTTTTTTTTAGTAAAAAAAAAGCAATTCATAGAAGTCATGTTTTAACGAGTAACCAATAAAAGGTTTAAATAGGCTTTCTATCTTTACTTATAATTATATACTATATTTTTATTTTTTATTTTTATAATTTTCTATCTAAAATTTTATCAGGATCCAAATGTATTCCTTTTCGCTGTTGCTTTTGTTTTGAATATATTTTTTTTATTTTTTTTTATTTTTAGTTTTTTACATTTCCGCACTAAATGACTTGCGTCAGGCAATGCT
>JABUQX010110307.1:0-17121 GCA_015478945.1 Trachelipus rathkii | reverse complement strand
GATCGATGGCAACACCTATATTGATCGTTCTTGACTCATAGACACTCGTTCTGAAAAGTGGAGTCCTGATATCTTTCTCACCGACGGAGACTTGATGGTAGTGTATCTACTAGATTCTCCCTTTATTTGAACATAAGTGTTAGAAGAAAAAGGAATCAAGCTTATATAACTTGGTATGGTCAGCAACTTGGGTTCAAAATATAATCATATAATATATATAATACTAAATCAATAATAATAATGACAGATTTTATAATTAATCAATAATAATATAATAATATAATACAATACACAATAACAAGAATATTATTAATATAATATAATAATAATAATAATAATAATATTAAATAATACATAAATAACTTTAATAATAATAATAATAATAATAATAATAATAATATAAAATAAGTAAATAATAATAATATATGAATGTCTCATTATATATTATTATTATTATTATTATTTATTATTATTATTTAGTATTTCTTTTCATATTATTTACTATATTTCATTTACTATTTTATCATTTATATTACAGATTATTCTTGATTATTATATTATTCATATATTATTATTCATTCTTTCTATTATTATTATTATATCTATTATTTATTTTGTGAATATTTATTTTATTTACATATTAAAGCCTTTTACCTATTGACAACCTTAAAGATGATCCAAAGTAAAATAACTCGTCCGAATTGGTTTAATTCATAAAAAAGAAAAAAGAACATCGTTTAAAAATATACACAGTATTGCAAAAAAAAAATAAGCTACAAAAATTTAAAATATTTAATTTTTTTTCTAATTTTTTTCTATGTTTCTTTTTTTTTTTTTCATCAATAATTTTCCTTGGAAAATATATTTTCTCTAAAAATTAAAAAAACAAAAATTTGAAAGTTTCAACAAAATTCAAAATATTTTTCTTTTTCTTTTAAATTAGGCTTTATAAGTTATTTTGAATTAGCAAATTCTAATAAAATTCTAAATTAAAGCAATATTTATATATAATATTTATAATACATATGAATATAATAAAAAGGAGAGGTGTAATATAATCGTATATCATATACTATATATATATATCACGAGTTAAATGTATATAATACGAGTTATAGATATATATTATATTATATATAATATATATATATTATATATTATATATATATATATATATATATCATATTATAATATATAATATATAACTATATAGTTATATATAATATATTATATCAACAAATAAGGATTCGGACATTACTTGTTTCAGTCTGTAGGGAATTTTTTTCCTTACGCCACAGCACTTCTGTTAAATATAACGGCCTATCGCCCTTGTTATGAGTACTGTTCTCACACTACTTTCTGTTAGGCTTATGTTAGAATAATAACAGGACTCCTACTTAAACTCTTCCTTGATCCTAGTTCTCTGCGACGTGGGTTGCCTGCACGCTAATTTATTTTCGATAGGGTTACTAAACTGCAGATGCTATAGAAGTTGACCTCTCACTTCTCCATTACCATTGCGTCACACGCTTGTCGATCCACAAGAGCCTATAAATCTCTCCAAAATTATGCCGTTAGTAAAATTGAACGCGACAACCTTTCAGCCAACTGCTGTTCTATGGCAATTCTTTCTCAGCTTTTCTTCCTCTCAGTTTAACCCATTTGAACTCATCTGGAGATGTGCATTATTCTTGGGTTGGGGTGGTTTTCTGCATTTTAATTTTTGCCCCCCTCCTTGAAAAGGAGTTCGGTGTCGTTAATCAAAACGATATAATACTATATAATATAGATATATATATAATTATATATTATATAATATATATCCTGTATATACTATACTTATATATAATAATTATATATATAAATATAATAGTATAAAACATACATACAGTATATATATAATAATATATAATAAAAATATATATATATATCTTATTATATAATATATAATATATATATATATATAAATTATATATATATATATACTTAATATATTATTATATATATAATATTATAAATATATATTAAGTATTATATAATATTATATATTAATATAATAATTTATCATTATTATTAAATATATGTATATATTATACTATATATATATATAAATATATATCTAATATATATATAGTATATATATATATATATCATAATTCATACATATTATTATTATAATATATAATATATACGCTATATATTATATATATAGTATATATATAAATCTATATATTAGTATATAAAACTATAATAGTATATTATTTTATATATTATATATATATACATTAGATTGGTACATCATACATGGATATCACACATATGATGTATTCTTATACATATATATATGATACGAATGTATGTATATATAATGATATAGTATCTACAGTATAAATATACTATATATATCACTGTCAGAAACTTTGTATATTGATAGCAGTGTTTTGTTAAAGCTGTCATATAGTCTTTTAACCACCGAGCTTCCTTTAGTACACACTAAGCAAACGTTCGAATGCAAAGTTTTTCCATAGGTAATGGAGCAGCAAAACATAAAACGAGAACAATTATTCTTATAATTTCCATTCATATATGATAATGCTACTACTAATAAATCTTCAAGCTTTTATACATATGCTTCTCAAGTTTTTTTCTTAAAAATTACAATGTATGCAATTTATAATTTAAATTTTAAAACATATGCAATTTTTTCTACGATTAATTTTCAATCCTTTTTCTTGACATATTTTCTGACCAGTTCTCGGGAATTGTAAATTAATTTCTAAAGATGGCGATTAGTTGAGTTTAGCTCAATCTAAAAAAAAGATCTATATATATATATTTAAAAGTAATCATTGTTTTGATATGGGTATGAAGCAACTCTACCCCACGTTGTTAATAAAAAATTGCTACAATTACGATATTTTTATAAGCAACGCTTATTCGTTTTTTTACAAATAAGTTTCTTTAAACGTTAAAAAAATCGTAAATTATGATGTTTTGTTAGTAGACACCAGATTATACTGGGTATTGCTAACAAAATTATCATTACCATAAAACTTTAATGGGATCCCTAGGACCGAACGATTAAAACATAAAATAAAAATTCCGTAGAGGGAATATACTTTTATACTAAAGAGATTTGGCAACGGTTTTTTAGTATTCTTACATGGGGACGAAATATATTAAAAACCTGATTATCAGAAAAAAATATTGATATTTCGTTCAGATTGGAGCTAAACTCATTATTACCCTTAAAAGATTATTACAGTCAGATTGTTATTTTGATCTGCTAAGTACAACATTTTAAAAATTTTCATAAGATACTATTTATTTAATATTCATATCATAAAATCATTTAATCTTTAAAATATTATATTTATCTTTTGTGTAATCCACTATATTTAAAAATTTTCAATCATTAAAATATTAACATTAAAAATTACAAGTAGTCAAAACTTTTGATTTGTTTTGCATCATTTTATTCCAAATAGATTTCCCAAAATAACTTTTCAGGACAAATGTATCAAAAATCTATGGAAATATATTGTAACATTTTGATATATTATATAATATAGTATACTATATAATATATATAATATATATATATTATAATTATATATAATATATATATATAATATATATATATATATATATTATTATTTATATATATATATACTATATATATATATACTATATATAGTACTATATATAATATACCGGTATACTATATATAAGTATTATATTTATATATACTATAATATATATATATATATATATAATATTATTATATATATTAATATTACTATTATATATCAATTATATTATTACTTATATATATATATATATAAAATATATATATATTAATATATATATATTATATAGTAAATTAAGCACGTAAATCGTGCTTTTATTTGTTTTTAATGTTCCTGAGTGGGTTTGAACCCTTACTCTTTTGAATGTTATGCCAATACGCCTTAATCACGATGAGCTAAAAAGGAAACATGCCAGGTTCCTCTGAAAGCTTTGCTTCCCAAGGAGTGAATGCATGTTCGTGACTCTACTTCAGACAGTCTCCCCGCCACCTCGGGTCAAAGGTAACCTTGGGTAAAGTTTATTCCGGCAAGCTAAATAGGTAATCCCATAAAAAACAAAAAAAAAGCACGAACTTAAGTGCCAACTTTACTCCGTATTACCTATTAGCTCTTCCGAATAAAATTTCACCCAAGTGTATACCTCTGACCGAGTGTGGGCGGGGACCTGTACTGAGATTAGATGTCAAAACGACAAGCCTCATCCTCTTGGGAAGCAAAGCTTTCAGAGGGAAATTGGTCGGGTTTCCTTTTAGCTCATCGTGTTAAGGTCGGTAAACACTCCTTTGACATAACATCCAAATGTTCAAACCCACTTAGGGACTTTTGAAGAATACAAATAAAAGCACCGATTTAAATGCAATTTTACTGTGCTACCCTATTGAGCCTCTCGAATAAAATTTACCCCAGTGTTTACCTTTGACCCGGATGATTGGCGAGAAGACCTTTCTGCAAGTTAGATGTCAACGACTGCCTTCATCTCCTCTGGATAGCAAAGCTTTCAGAGGAACCTGGCAGGTTCAACTTTCGACTCATCGGTGGTTAGGAGGTAAACATCTTGGCATTAAACCATAACCCATAAGTGCTAAGGTGTCAACCCACTCAGGGAATTTTGAAATTATAAAATATACTACCTATACTATTTATATATTATATATATATATATAATTATATATATATATTAATATATATTGTATATCTATATTATATATTATTATATAGTAGTATTACATAGTATTTTATTTATATATAGATATATTATATAATATACTATATTAATTTTATATATATATATAGATTATATAAAATCTTAAAAATCTATAAAAAAAAATTTCGAACTAATGATAATTTAAAATGAACTTATTAGTTTTTTTTTTTTAACTTCTTCAGCAATTGAAAATGCTAAATCATCTCAAAATTGAACACACAGAATCCTCTCTCTTCTCTCTGCTCTCTCTGCTCTCTCTCTCTTCCTCGCTCTCTCTTCTTCATCTTTCTCTCTCTCACTCACTCACTCAACCGGTACTCTCTCTTAGGGTGTAATTTTAGACATCCTGAAGGGTTTTCAAAACCTCAAAAATCAAGTGTTAAAAGAGTTACGACTTAGGGTATGGCTCCCTTACTTCGGGCTATTATACGCTTAGTATATCAGTTCAGTAAATTCAGTCTTTAACTGTTATTAAAGCAGTTAAAAATATGCTGAAGATCGCATATCTTTAGGTTGACCACAGACTCGTCGTAAGTCCTAAAAAGATAAGCCATGGGAGCTTTATATGTATAACTTAACATATTTCTCGAATAGTCAAATATTATTTTTTATGTAAAGTTTAATTAAGGAAAGTTAATATATTGAATACGAATGGTGAAACCTACCTTATTGTAATGTTCGATGGGAATATGTTTGATATATAGTGACATTAATTCTGGATATATATATAATATAATATATATAAGTATATAAATTATATATATTAATATATAATATAAGTATATGATATTATATATATATAACTAATTTAATTCATATAATATATTAGCATATTATATTATATTACAGATTTACCTTTTGGAAAATTGAATTCAGTTATAATTCTATTTTCTCTCTAATTGAGTAAAAGGAAAGAACTTTAAGCATGGAAGCTTAAAGGCAATATAACATTGACCTCAGGTTTAGAATTGACTTCTTCACCATAAATTTAGAATATCAAAATCTATATTTAGTATGATTAAAAATCACTACCCGGGGAGAAAAATTGGATGTGATATCACCACCTTAAATGCATATGAAGAGCATAGGAAAAATTAGCCTCCGAACATGATACAATTTTATGCACTGTCACTTCTACCATATACATAATATTAGTTTATATTATTTATTAAATATTTCAAGAGTTATTTAGAAATTCATAACAATTCTTCAATGAAAATGTGAATGAATAATATCTTTTAAAAAATATAAATGGGTCCAGCCCAATAAGATTTAGTTATGTTTATAAAAGGAAAAAAGACCACTACAATAAGTTTTACCATATCACTTTTAATAATTGTCTAGTAGACTTACCATAGATGTTAGTTAGTAGAGTTATTCTATAACTGAAAATCATTAATATATATTAATTTATATTATCAATATATAAATATATATTATATAAAGTATTATCTATTAATAGGTATATATTATATATTATAACTATAGTATATTTAATTATAATATATTCTTATAATATATAATAATATATTAGTTATAAAATATTAATATTATCATATTATATATATCTAATACGTTATATTATATATAATATTATAAAGAATATTAGTTGAAACTCTACATCTGCATGTAACAGATATCATAATTTCATACTTCAATATTAAACAGATAAATTTATAGAATAATATATAATATAATACTTATAAAATACTTTTATTTTACCTTAGTAATTAATAAATTAAGAATTAATAATAATACTATAATAATAATAAGAATTATACTATATTAATTATATTATAAATTTAACATATCATAAATATTTAATATAATCATAATATAATAATATTAATATTATTAATATAATTTATCATTATAATATCAATATTAATATCACTCCGCCAGAATAATATAATATAAAACAATAAAACATCATAATAATAAATAATAAATAGACCAAAAACTAGCATCAATTATATGCAAATATCTTTCACTTTCACTTTAGTACTGTCATAAGTAAATACTAAGTCAGATTATATATTTAATTATTGTATAGTATAATAATTATCCGTAATTAGATTCTTATATTAAACCTTTGATTCTAACTTTTTAGCATGAAATTATTATCAATATATAGATTCTATTCTATTTATCTATACTATTTTTCATCATTAAATTGATAATCTATATACTTATGATTAGAAATGAGATCCAAGCGTTTTCAGTATATCTTGTACAGAAAAATTTTGAAGCAGCCTAGATATTATGTTAAAGCTGAAGTAGCGTCCTCTCCATGCGCCCATTTCGGAGAGAGAGACGGTGAAGGTATGAATATAGATTGATATAATGTAGAAAGAAGTAAGATAATAAGTATACTAGATATGATAGAATACGAAGGTAGAAGAATATATGATTATAGATTTTATTTTATTTATTATATTCCCTAAATTATAGTTTTTATATTAACTATATATATCAAGATTATAATAAATAAATAGTTATTATTAGATAAATATTTTTAGATATTTATTTCCTTCACTTATTAGATACATACGTTACTTAGATATTTATATATAATTTATATAAATATTTTAAGTATTAATCATAATTTTATTGATAAGTATTTTGTAATAAATATTTATTCGTAATTTATTCATTGATATTAAAAATAATCATATATTTTAATATAATTCTCTACCTATATTATATTATACTATATAATTATATACTATATAGTTTTATGATATTACTATTCTATATTATATGTTTAAATTAAACTATTATTATACCCATTACTTACCATATTTAATATCCATTACTCAAATTAAATTATATTTATAATGTTTAATATATGTTAATATTCATATTAATTTTGTCTTTATGTTATTATGTTGTCTAACATCAATTTAAATTTATTTATCAAACTTTTCAGAATTTACATTTCAGCGGATATCTCTCTTGAATATTCAATAGTTCATTGTCTCAAAAACTAATTAGTATAATTTTCAAATATATAATATTCATTTCATTTACTCTCATAAAAAAATTCCAACTATTATCATTAATCACTTTTTTCAATAAACGTCTATTTGTATGTAAATGTCAAAAATATATATAAAATTGTTATTGCACATGTTAAATCATTAATATATACAGAATTTAGAGACACACAATTTAAAAAAGAAAAGAGGTATTTATCCGTCTTCTAAGTCATCATGTGAATGAAAGAAAGATATTATTCATATATTCATTATATTTCTACTAAATTGTAGCTATATCATCTAGTCATTACTCAATAGATATTGTACATACTATATATTATTCTCTCTCACGTTATTATAGCTATTGAACTATTAAGTCTATATACGTCGATAGTAGCATATTATATGTGATAGTATATCCGACATATGTAGTAATGCATACTATCATACAACTGAAGCATTTTCCAAACTTCAGTATCAGCTCTACTGTGAATATATTCTAAACAATTTCACTTTATATAGATATTCAAGTTATTTTTTTATAAATTAGTCAAGTTCTGACTATACTAATAATAATAATTGACCAATAATCATTGGATTTGCAAGAATCACATTTCACTTATCACATAACATGAGATATAAGAAACCTCTAAATATTAAATTAAAGAATGGATCTTATAATTATCTGAATATTATTTAATAATTAGCATTTTACATTTGTTAAATCAAGAGAAGGTAAATTGCTTAATTATTTATAAATGGTATAGTGAAATTACTTACCCATAAGCTATATATTCTATTGGTTCAAAATTATGTCACTAATAACTAATTATATATATAATATATATCATAATCTATAATAATATAAAAGGTTTAAATATAATATAATATATATCTATACATTAATAATATAATAAAATTAATAATTAATAATAAATAATAATATATATAAAAGAATTAATAATATAAAATTATATGGAATAATAGAAGAAATATAATATACAAATACTGAAACTAAACTACTATCTTCTTCCCTTATCTCTTTATCTATCTCTTCTTCTATTTCTTAAATCGGTTTGTTCCTCTCAATCTATTCTTCTTATACTTCTTCTTCTTCTGCTCTTCTTTTTTATTAATCTATTAATTTTATTCTTTTTTTAAATTCTTTTTTATCTTTTTTATTTTTTTACTTTTTTGTATTATTCTATTTTATATTTTTTTTTTATCGTTATTCTTTTTGATTTTTATGTCGTTATTTTTGTTTATTATACTATTTTTCTTCTATTTTCAATGCACTTTTTTTCTATCTATTTCTTTGTTTCTTCCTTCTGTCTACCTGAATTATTCTACTACCTCCCCCTTTATTTATGCATAAGTATAATTTACATGAAAAAACTTGCATAAACAAAATGACTACAAATAAATTTTCGTGCTTATATGATGAGATAACGTCAAAATATTAATACTCTATAGTCTAGAAATAAATATAATCGATAGTGACTAAATACATATGACAGAATAATATTTGGAGGTTGCCCTTTCAAATTTTAATCAAAAAACTTATCGATCTCATCTCTCTCTCTCTCTCTCTTATCTTCAACTCTCTCTTCTTCTCTTCACTTCTTCTTCTCTCTATCTCTCTACAACTTAATATATATGTACATATTATGCGTTAAATACTGATTTTTATAATGTGATCTACTAATATAGTTGGTTATATGCTATATGTGAGAGTGAATCCCTTAAATTCAGTTACTTATAATTTTACTAATGTGTTATGTATGCTTATTTACTTTTCTTTATTTTACTTTTTTTATTTTTTTTTTTCTTTTCGTTGATTTAAATTTTAGTTTATTAGTATATTATTACTGCTTTTATGATGTAAAACTATGATGTAAAAGCAATTTCAATAAACATTGAGGGCTAGTACTCACACTATATATAAGCATCAGTCAGTTAATTTTGTTTTCAAAAATTTACAAAAAAAATGTAAATGTATCATAATATTTTATGAGGCATCAAATACTTTACAAGTGAGTAGTCATTATATTTTACCATCCTATATTAATTTCTTATATATTTTATTGGATTTACTTATACATGTTCAAGACATATATTATTAATATAAATTATATATATACTTATACTATTATATATATATAAATTAATATAAATTATCAATTAATATACTAGATACTATATATATTATTATATATCTATATATCTAATATATACTAATTAAATGGATAATGTATATAATATATATTATATCATACACTAGTATCAGATATATTAATATTAATATAATTAATTATGTAGAAAGTAATAAACAAATTATTAGTAAAAATTCAGAGATTATGAATATAGTTATGACAGTCGCCTTATATTTATCAGAGGATTAAATAAACCACGCATATTTTTAGCCGTGCGGAAAGACCTATGTCTCTCCCTCTCCTTGAAGAGTTCCTCATTCACCTGATGGCATTCGACCCAATTAGATTACTAAATACCAGTCACTAGCAGAGTGTTATATTAGTTCTAGAAAATGCTCGGCAGCAACGACACTTATAGCCAGTAATTGGCTGGGTGGGCACATTATACAGATGCCGAGCCGCAAATATTTTTTTTTTTTTTTTTTTTTTTTTTTTTTTGCAAACTTTTTCGCTTTTGAGCACAACATTTTCCTGAGGCGCTAATTTGGGGGCTCGAAGCCCTCAATTTTGGAGTGATAACACTATCTTTGAATACTATTATCGCATTCACAGGTGTCCAGTTTCTAGTTTCTGAATTTTTTTTGAATTCTTATCATTCTAAACAGATTTTATTTTGGCCAATTAAACCCGCTTACATTAATCCATAATCATTTGTTTGTCTTTCAGTACAACTGAGCTATCCACAACCCAAATAACAGTATAGGATTCATGAAAACACTTATTTAAAAGCACACGATATAATCAATGAAAATGACGACTTTAGTCGAATGTGCTCGGGTAAGAATGATTATTTAATGTTAATATTGCTAATATATAATCTCAGCTATTAGATAAATGTTAAAGAATAAATATAATAAATAGGTAAGGTAAGCACTATAATATCCTAATCTCTGATTAAATTCACACGCATATAGTGCGTGTAGAACTATAGCTACGTTGCTAATATATCAATCTAGCTATATACCCCCAACCCTATAATAAGTGTTATCAAAGAACCACTTATAAGGCATACGTAGTTATCTGATGCGATTACAATACATGAATAGCGATACTTTAAAATTATAATTACAATTAAAAAAGTTAGAAAACCCTTTTGTCGCTCCGCAACCTACAGAAATTTGCTATATAATATAGCATGCACATAAAATGTGATTATGTGTCACCTAGTGACATGCTGTACCATACCAAAATGAACAGTATAACCTCTGTGTTTCACTATTTCGAGGACATATAACATCAATCATTTTAACTATAATTGCAATTTTACCTTATTGCGAAACGATCAAACCCTTTATATGCATCACTAGAAATACCGGACTAGCATGACAGCACTGGTATCAGCCTTTGGTGATGTCGCAGTCTTGATCTCAACGCTGATGTGCTTTTCATAATGTTGCATTTAGAATACTCAATAATTTGGTGAAACCCCCAGAAAGAGACTTCAGTTAACTCTGCTATTAGTTAAAGACGGCTAGCTCAGTTGTATGCTAACGTTTACATTATATCGCTTTCATGAACAACATTCTCCGCTACATTGTGGATCTCCAACCAGGAACCCGTTAATTTGCTTTGCGAATAATCTTTCTTAGCTAATAATCTGTTAATCTTATCTATTCATCCATTATTATTTGCTCAAATAATGATCTACAATTCCCTTACCTATTAATAAGAACGATAGATAAGGAAGGCTGGTCACCTAGTATATAGTGCATACTACCTAAACTCCCCTCGGTTGACTTTACTAAGTCAGTATAATCCTATACATATAATACAACTATTTATTTTGAGATATATATATTATAGTATATTATATATATTATAAATATAATATATTTTATAGCCTTATACTCGTATAGGCTTACTAAAGTGCGTGTTTTCTAAGATGATATTATAATATACCTAATATATATATAAATCGTTTAATGTTTGATTCATGAACTCGATATATGAGTACCCAACAAATGGCCGTACTACTAAAGAAAATGGAATGTTTTAACATTCTCTAGTGTCTAGACTCTTAAACTCATATGACAATAGTTACATAATCTTTTATTCCTCCTACAGTAATTGAATTAATATCTTACCTAAGCTGAAACGGATCCCTTGAAAGTGATACGAACAAAGGATTTTATTTAGAATGCAATCACCTGTTATGATAATTTTCCAAGAGAAGAATTTCTTTATTTGGCTTTTCTGCCGATAAATTCTCACATTGCTCATGCAATACATTAATGAACCTTTTTCCTTTGCTACACTATCGTGTTATCCTAATCCCAAAAGAGAGAAAGGCCAAAATTTCACAATTACTACAGCTTTACATCCAAATTATATTTTCTTCCCTTTAAAACATCTAAGTGAGATTACTATTGGCGTTTATGCATCGCAACGGGTTGGTAATGATAGGACATTCAACACTGTACCAAATACATAAGGGAATAATATTTATACGTAAATATATATATATAATTAATTAGTATAACTAATATTAATATATACACTATACTTTATAACAATTTCATCTATCACAACTATATTTAAATACATAATATAATAATATAAATTTTTACACATAAATACATACATAATACTTATATATATATACACATAACTAACTATAATATAATATTATATATTATATATTCTATTATAATTAATATCTTATAGTAGTGGTTTTAATCGCTTGTATTTTTTTCAAGAATGATAAAGACATTTCCATGCCTCTGCTATTAAATTTTATTATTTTTGTGATCAACTATATATTTTCTTTTGCTGATGAAAATATATACTATTTATATTATAATATATATATATATATTTAATATATAATTATATAATTAATATAATATTATATCATATATATATATTATAAAGTATATATTAATATGATATAATTATATATTACTATAAATATTTAATACTAATATTATTATATTATATATTAATTAAATATATATATAGTATAATTATAAATATATTAAAATATATAATATAAATATATAATATAATATATATAAATATATTATATTAACTAATTAATATATAATATTATATATATATCATATTATTAAATAATATATTATATTAATTAAATCTTATTATATATTTGATATTATAGCATTACTCCGTTGATAAGGCTAATAATTTTACATTTGCTTTAGGTTAATTTTTTTGTAGGTGTTAGTTAGTAGTATAGGTTGGTATGATTACCCAAAAGTAATGTATTTACCCTAACATATTAAATAAGTCATACATAATATTGATTTCGTCCCTGGTGTCAATGCTATATAATAATTAATTACTATATATATATTATATATATTATATTTAATATATTATAATATATATATTAATATATTAATAATTTAATACTATATAATATATAGATAAATATATATATAATATTTATTATTAATATATATATTAATAAGTAATATCTGATATATATATACTATTAATAATATTACATATATTATATAATTAAGTATAGTATATAATTATATATTATATAGTATTATATATATATTATATATATACTAATATATATTATAATATATAAGATAAGTGTAATATAATTAACTATGTTAATAGTAATATTTATATATTTAAACTTGATAATTTAAAATTTAAAGTAAATTAAATATAAAGCATTTTTTTTTAAAAGAAACTTTATTTAAAACTCCATTTTTCATAACTCACCTACTATAATAATGATACGAATAAGACTATTACACTACATATTATATCTTACCTAAGTAATCTTCTATATTCTAGATATAATACTTAATGATTTAATATATCTATATATAATCAAGTACTAAAGTATTATACTACCTATTAGACAATTCACTTTCACAATATTTTCTATTGCAAAAACATAAAGTAATAGTATTTCAGGCTTTATTAGTCATTATTTGTGATTTTTTTTAGTTTTAATTATAATTTTATATTTTCTCGTTGGATGATGAATCAAGCAATGTAATATTTTATATAGATTTACCTCATACAAATTGTAATTTGAATTCAATCTAAAATTGCCTCTCAATTTCTAGATGTTTTAGAACCAGAAGATTCCAGGTCCATTGCCTTGGCCTCTGTTTATTCAAAATTCAATAACACAAAAACACCTTGTTTCAGCAATGAAAGGAAATGTGATCAGTTTTGTTTCTCTCAAAATGATTTAAAAATGGTTAGAACTTTGACAATGAATAATATTTTGAGAAAAAGTTTTCCAGACAACCAAATGTGCATTTAAAATTTCAACAGGTATGTGGTTGCTCCCAAGGGTTAACTTTGCAATCAGATGGAACATCTTGTTCAACACAGAAATGCTCCTCTTCTGAGTGGATGTGTGATAATGGAGAATGTATTATTAACTTTACCAGGTAAAGAATTCGATGCAAATTGTGAGAAAATTATAAAATTGAATTTCATTTGCTGTTTTATTTTAGGTGTGATGGAAGTGCAGACTGCTCAGATAAATCGGATGAAAAAAATTGTACTGTTATTTGTTCTGAAGAAGAATTTAAGTGCAAAGATGGGTCTTGCATTACAAAGAAATTTAAATGTGACGGCACTGGAGATTGTCGTGACAGCTCAGATGAAGAGAACTGCACTAAGGCGAATACAAAAGGCTGCACCGGAAGTAATTCACTTTTATAATTAAACTTTATTCTTTATCTGGGTATGCAAATTTACTCTAATTTTCTTTTTAAAAAAATGGCCACTTTTTCAGGTAATATTTGGCAGTGTGGATCAGGAGAATGCATCCCCTATTTATGGAGATGCGATGGTCGTGTCCTATGTAAAGATGGCTCGGATGAAAAAAATTGTGATAAAATAATCTGCCAAGAAGATAAAATGAAATGTAATGATGGTAAGAATCCTTGCTGAAATCCAAATCTTTCACAAGAAAAGGACCAAATAATTTACTTTATTGATTTTCTAGGACAATGTATTCCCTCATCATGGTGGTGCGATGGCGATAAGGACTGTAAAAATGGCGAAGATGAAATAAATTGCCGTAAGTACAGCTAAACATTTCTTTCAAATATATATATATATATATATATATATATATATATATATATATATATATATATATATATATATATATATATATATATATATATTAGTTATTATATATATATATATATATATATATATATATATATATATATATATACATATATTGTGATGCAATGAAGTTGATTTTTTGTATAAACTGAGGAAGGCTATGGAGCAGTGGTTCCGAATAATAATAATAATAATAATAATAATAATAATAAATAAATAAATACTACCACTATTTCTACCATTACTACTACTATTACTACTACTACTACTACTACTATTACTACTACTACTAGTACTACTAATAATAATAATAATAATAATAATAAAAATAATAATAATGAACACAATAATACACACACACACACACACACACACACACACACACACACACACACACACACACACACATTTATTATAATAATAATAAATTTTTATTATTATTATTATTATTATTATTATTATTATTATTATTATTATTATTATTATTATTATTATTATTATTATTATTATTATTATTATTATTATTATTAGTAATATTATTATTATTGTTTTTATTATTTTTTTTATTATTGTTATTATTATTGTTATTATTATAGCTATTATTATTGCTATAATTATTATTGTTATTATTATAACCTTGAAAATTTTTAAATTTCTGGTCGCATCATGTGCAATTTAGCCTTTGCTTACAGGAGTTACCAGGGTGTGGAACCAGGACCCATGCACAATGCACAACACCATCCACTTTCCCCATCCTCCGCTGAATGGAAACTGGAAAGTATCCGACTAAAGATGCTTCTTTAGTTATTCGTGTTTGTATATAATTGAATTTTAGAAGCGGCAAGTTAGATTTAAGGAATAACAATTTTCTGCATTATTCCTGTTAATCTCGTCCTTTTCTCGTCTTAAATTAATCCAGCCCCGCTGAAAAGCTGTTCGCTTGTTATGCTACTAGATGGGCATGACAAATATCTTTCAGCCATCATCTTCAACTCTTTGAAGTTATGTTCATTCTCTCTCCACCACATTAGAGTATCATCTTCGGGATCGATCCCTTTTTCTTTTTGATATTTGCTATTTCATCTAAAACACCTTCATTAAGCTCTATTTCTGTATCTACTTGATGATAAATGAGCATTCATGGTTTCAAACAGAGTTTTTGGCTTGGATGTTGAAGGTTGCTTTATTTCTGCAGTTTAAATTTTTTAACGATGTTTGTTAATAGATATATCTTTTCCATATTCTGAAGAAAGTTCTTTACATTGTTTTGTTATTTCTTCCTGAACTTATTTCAAAACATAAGAAGTTGTAAAAAATTCCTTTGCGATGGAATGCAAGAAATTTCTTTCCAAATTATCAAATCTTCGAGTTCACCGAATTTATTGTTTGTACAGCTGATTTAATTTCCTCTTCAGCCTGGAAATCTGAAGTCTTGTGAAGAGTTTTTAACGACACAATAAAAGGAATTACTTGTGATATAGAGGACGAATAAAAGCTTAACTTTTTAGTAATCTCTTCAACTATCTCCACTAGGGCAATACAATTATCAATTAGTATATAGTCAAAACTAATATGTTGTCTTATCTTAGAAGTATCTGAGGAGTAAAGACAAACCGAATCCATGATTTTCATATAATAAAGAGAGAGAGAGAGAAAAAGTTGTAATAGCATAAGTGTATTTTTAAAAAGATAACTTCCTGACAACCGCAGTTGAGGTCGTGAAGACCAGTGACAACCGTGGTTGCGGTTGCAATTGCGGTCGTGTAGACCAGTGACAACCGAGGTTGCGGTTGCAGTTGCGGTTGTCAAAATATGTGCGGCTGCTCCGCATTTGCGGTTGTGGTTGCGGTTATTCGATCCATCTCTAATATATATATATATGTACATATATATATATATATATATATATATATATATATATATATATATATATATATATATATATATATATATATATATATATATATATAAGAAAGTTATGAGCGGCGCACGAAAACGCGAAACCGTTTCTACGATAAATGCGAAACGGTTAAACACCCACCTCCAACTGAACGAAGTATACC
>JABUQX010110306.1:15000-47862 GCA_015478945.1 Trachelipus rathkii | reverse complement strand
CGGAGAAAACTAAATCTAAATACATTCAAGTGAGTATGAATGGTAAAAGATCTGTTTTTGATTTTCAATTAGAATCTGACATCCTTTTCCTCAAATTTACCATACGATGATTAACCGGATTTGTCACTAGATGCCCTGAACGGATAGATGTCTGAGGACTCAGATGCTGATGATGATGGTGCATTTAAGAAAAATATATTTTTCATATATGATTATAAAAGGCTTTCAGTGAGCTTTGTTAATTTGTTCCGGAATCTGATGTTGATACTCATGAATAAAAAATTTTTTTTTGAACAGTTAGGCCTACCTAAACAGTACAATTAAAGGGAAAAACCCAATCTCAATGTGTATTTGTAAAGAAATTAGCTCCAAATATTTTTTTAAAACTATAAAGTTGTGAAATAATATATAATTTTGTAAAAAAAAATATAAATAAATAAAGAATCGTTTATGTTTTCTAAGCAAAGTCTCTCTCTCTCTCTCTCTCTCTCTCTCTCTCTCTCTCTCTCTCTCTCTCTCTCTCTCTCTCTCTCTCTCTCTCTCTCTCTCTCTCTCTCTCTCTCTCTCTCTCTCTCTCTCTCTCTCTCTCTCTCTCTCTCTCTCTCTCTCTCTCTCTCTTGTAAAAGTACAAATTTTAAAGTCATAATCCACGTAGTTTTAGAATTCTTTTAATTTTTTTTTCTAGCAAGGTAGTCCCAAATTGTTATATATATTTCCCAGCAGTATTAAATTCCCCACCAATTTACAGTAAATAATCAACATGAACTCTTATATACTCTTATACCCATTCTTTTCATCTCATTTACCACTTGCACAACTTTAAGCAAATTTCTTTCTTTTCAAAGAAATTTCTTCTGACCAAAAGAATTTAGCACACTCATTAAAGCTCAGCCATCCTTATTAATTTGTTTTTAAATAATTAATTCTCAAAAAGCCATCCTTATTAATTTGTTTTCAAATAATTAATTCTCAAAAAGTAATTACAATACTTTCTTCATTCTATATTGCCCGCATCTTTAACTTCTAATTTAATTCTATGAAATTACTTTTCTTACATTCAATTTCAGTTCTGCCTTAATTAATTAATTAACCAATGAGATCGGAATTCCCGGGTTTTATGTTTAGAATTTACAATTTTATATATATTTATATATATATATATATATATATATATATATATATATATAGAGTATATAGAGTAGAAGCAGAAGAGTTATATATATATATATATATATATATATATATATATATATATATATATATATATATATATATATATATATATATATATATATATATATATATATAGTGTAAGGGTTAACAGTAAACATTAGTGAAGAAGTAATAGCTAACCACAAAAGGAGCAAAATATTAATTATGAATCATGGAAGCTAATTATAATAATTGATAGAATCATAATATTTAAAAGGAGGTTCGTGAAAATCATCAAACGTCAACCAGATTATCAGACGAAATAAAACTGTGAACATGGGGTAACAGATTCTCGAAAACTGCTAGTCAAGATTGCGACAGTAAGACTGTACGAATATAATAGTCAGTTAGAAGGTATCCGTAGAATTAAAATGGTACATGTGGGGATTTACATTACTGGACACCTACACACGTTTGTTTATTGTGATGAATCATTTAAATTACACTACGGTTACTCGAATAAGTGAATTGCTTGAAATGCAGCCCCGTTGTTAGTTATTATGGTCTCCAAATCTTGATTAACTTGTTATATACTTCTTTAATGAACCATTAAACTTTTGATTCGTGTCATACCATGTGTCAACTAAAATAATCTTCAACATCTAGTTAATGAGGCCAACAGAAATGAACTTACGCCTGAATTGATGCATTGCATTGTATTCTTATAAATTAATATGTAACTGTGCCATGAGGGTGTGCAAAGTTACAAACCTTATTTTAAACATTTGTTTTGAGGTATTTAGAAGCAAGTGTGCCATTCAATTACATTTACTCTTTACAAATTAGTGGCAGCCAATGCTTTCTGCATCATTTCGAATCCCAGTGTTATCAATGTATAGTTTTCAATGACATTACTTTTAATAACAAATATAGATAATTGACTATGATTAACATTCATAATATATAATGATATATATATTTCTGTTCAAAGTCAGCTATTACCTCTTCAATTTTCTCACTGATATTTCTTACTCCTTGAACATAAAAGATCCCTCCCATCATTTTGGAACTTTGTACGAACAAACGGATCATTCAAAGAGAGTGTTCATCTTTCAAAGGAAACTGCTGACTTTCACAGTAAGATATTATTATTATTATTATTATTATTATTATTATTATATATATATATATATATATATATATATATATATATATATATATATAATATATAATATATATATAATATATATATATATATATATATATATAATATATAATGTATAAACACTTGAACATAGTGTAAATATTTAAAAGGTTATCCACCCTTGCGTGAAATATTTATTATTTATGTTATTATTTTAAATTTTTTTTTTTAAGGTTGTTACATTGCCATAAACTAATGTTCGGAAAAAGGTATAGGCAACTGTTTTGAAAACAAAATTTTATGGGGACGAATCGATTGATTATAGTTATTTATTTTCTATTTCTTATGCGTTCACGATGACACAAACAATACAACCTATTCAGCCCTCACTATCCACAGCACATAATTCACGTATCACAGATTAATGATATATTAAAATTATTAGAAATAAATAATTTTAGACAATTAATTTAATAAAAAGAAGTTTAATTTTAGGAATTAGGTTATTGTATAGATATATATATTTATATATATATATATATATATTATATATATATAATATATATATATATATATATATATAATAGATAGTATATATATATATATATATATAGTTATATAGTTACCGTGGTATTTTTTTTTTAAAAAAATCTTAACTTTGTTTTTCTCCTCATACACTTGACATATAGAAATGCTATGTAACAGTATTGAGCGTTGGTATTAGTGAAGGCATTGAATATGTACTAAAAAATGTGTTTGAATATTTAGGAAAAAAAAAATATGACTTTTTTAACCCCTTCGCTCTTGTATAAAATGGGATAAAAAAAACAAAACAAAAGGGTAAAAAAAAAAGTTAAATTGGCTACAAAAAGTGGCTAGTGGTCACTACCCTCTTCATGTACTTCGAGGAACAATTTAAGAAGGTGATACCAATTTTTGTCCTTCTACGACCCATTCCCCGGTTTTGGCCAGCACTCCCCCGGGGTGCACGGCACATAACCTGTCAAGACGAGGTTACATCCACCACCAGATGGGGTTCCAAGTTTGAGGGAAGATACCATGTAGCAAACTCTACCCGTTACTAGGATAGTGTGGAGCATTGTGGTGCCAACTCTGACTCCCTCTGACTCAGACTCCTTCTTCGACTCCTTTCTCCACTTCTCTTGTACATTACATGCATTTCTTCTTTTTTCAGGTGGACCCCCCCCCTGGGGGGTCCCCTGGACTCCTCCTCCTTATTCCTTCTCCACCCTCCTCCAGGCAATCTCCCAAAATTTCATCCTTCTACGGTCATTAATGTAGTAGTTTAGTACAGTTTGGAGAGCCCGTCTGCTTAAATATATTCTACCCGGGTTAGGTTTATCGTACCGTCTTAAAATTATGGCAGCCTTGAGGTTACGTGCCCGTGCACCCCATGGAGGGGGGTGGCTGGCCCTGAAAATAGGAAAGGCCTGAGAAAGATGAAAATTGAATTTGCATAGAGGAGAAGTAGTAAGAAAGATCAAGATTAGGAACCTGAGCTGCACCGTGCTGAGAGCCTGACCAGCAACCCGGTGCTGAGCTGGTGTAGGTGCAGTGTAGTAAATATTGTATTATAAAATTCAAATATTGTCTCCTTATGTATGGTATTCGAACCCGTTAAGATTCTGAATATGAAAGTTTCAATTTCGTAATGGGTGTCTGGGGACCACCAGAGGGGTCCTTCGAAGAAAACATTGTTTTTTACCCCATTTTTGAACAATGATGGGTAAAAATATTTTTTCTTAGACTTTCCATAATTTTCACAAAAAAATTATTAGTTTCCCAATCAATATGTAGTAACTACTAAAAAAAAAAAATAAAATGTCAATGACATTTGAAAGTGTACGCAAAAGTTGTTAGAAAACTGTAACGAAATGTTTTGCAGCCATTTTGAACTGGGTCGAACAATTTTATCACTGATTTACGGTCACTTTAGACGCAGCCCATTTTCTTTTGCGAATTTTTTAAGAATTATCTACTGGACAGCTAGAAGGAGCAAAACAAACAAAAAAATAAAAAAACTCATTTCAGGAAAGTAGAAGTGACATGTATGTATGTTTTCTTTCACAACCTAGATTCAAAACTTTTTTTTGACCGCCACTACATATACCTATAGTAGTAATTAACTATATATATCACATCTCAGTATATATATGGAATAATAATGTATATATATATAATAGATAATATATATATATAATATATATATATAATATATATATATATATATATATATATATATATATATATGTAGAAATTTTTCTTTGCCTTTGGGCACATCTACTACACGCAGAGGTTGAATAATTAGCCTTCTGGTATACACATTTATTTGCTCAATGTGAGACTTTTAACTCTAATTACAACCACCAAAGAAAAACCTAAAAAACATCATATCACGATTACAAATATGAAATGGAGATAATGAAAAAATGTAATTAAACGAAATATAAAATTATTAATCATATACTTTTAATAAAGACATATTTTTTGTGTGTGTTGTTTATCTCTTTCTTAAGAACATTTAAATAATTTCTTATTTCTTACGAACATTTAAATAATTTCTTATTTCTTACGAACATTTAAATAATTTCTTATTTTCATCATTTTTAATTTAAGCATATTTTATATTTGCATGTTTCTTTTCTTTATTCAACACACTTCTAATTATTCAATTATAAATAGGTATTATTATTATAAATGGGTATTTTTGCCTCGTTAAATAATAAATTGGTAACAGTAATTTATCATACCTCTCCCGTCTATATATTTCTGCAGTACATGTAATGAAACTCTCTCTCAAATCGGCTTCAAAAACTGCTTCATCCAATGAGAAAATATTAGGAATAAAATGCTGTAAAAAACTTAAAAAATGTATACATACGTATAATATAATTATATGATATATATAATTATATTGGTATATATAATATATATATATTATATTATATATATAAATATATAAGGGTATAATATATAAGTTAATTAAAAAAGATTTATTTTTTTTTTAATACAGTACCACTTAAGTATTAAAAATATAATATATATAAGTATATATATATATATAATAATATATAAGGGGTGTTGGGTCGAATCATAATTCGCGCTAAACTGGTTAATAGTAATTTCTTGACTTTAGAACTATATCTCACATTTCACACTTAATACTATAAGAGTATATATATTTATATATATATAATATATATATATTATATATATATATATATATATATATATATATATATATATATATATATATATATATATATATATATATATAATAGATACATGTACTATATACCCGTTGTTCTTTACGTTCGTGCCCTATGCCATTCACCTTCACAGTTGGTATGTCAAGGAACAAACTAACGGGCTTCTTGTATTCCAAGAGGGAAGGCGGCGGCCCAGAAATATGGCGATACAAGTGACTCCTGTAATTGGCGTTGTTGCAAGGCAACGGAACTATTGAGCGTGACTTTTTCTACATACAGAAAACGGAAGAAAAACGTGTATTTAGCTTTTAGAAGCACCTCAAATGACCGGGTGTATACGTTTTGAATTATAAGAGACTGTAAGAGGTACTAGTAAAGGACCCCCCCTTAAATGAGAGAAGTCTTACTGAAAACTGATTTTTATTAGAATTAATTCACCTGATTTTCAGAAAAGTAATAGCTCGAGGTAGGAGAGGCTAGGAGTCTCGGAAGTAGAGACCAACCGTTGGAGCAGGAGTTTGGGGAACTTTGGTCGAGTTTATCCGAACCAGGTTGGTTAAAGGTGTATCTTCAGGCGCTAGTTGTATTCGAACACATTGGATGTCAAGATGCCTGATGAGTTGGGATGCTTTCAGTTGGTGTAGGTACCTTTGGCATGCACATCTGTTGCAAAGGAATACTCTTTTGGTCCAAACGAAATACACGATGACAAAAACTATTAGGAAAAAGATTGTGCCGGAAGTTCCTCCCTCCAATAATGGAGGAATTTGATTTGTGGGAAAATACGGTGGAAAAGGATGCATGGGATTGCGTTCAATTATCCAAGTCTTCTTCCCAATGAATTTCTTTCAAGGTTTGAAACTTGTGGAAAACAAGACAGAAGAAATGTTGGAAAAGCAACGTGAATTAAAAAAGTTGATAATAACCTGATCAGAGTAAGAAAATCAGGAAGGAAAGTGTAAATATTCTTTCTTCCAAAATGAAATGGGAATTCTTCAAAACTGAAACTTAAGAAGAATTTGAAAAGCCCCATCCGTTGAGGAATAGTAAAGACATAGTCATAGACATGCCGGATAGAATTGGGTTTCTCACATGCAATCGAAGCCCTAGTTTTTTCTGAAAAAGAAATAAGGGTGAAATGTCCTAAAGCGACAGTATAAGGTTCTATAGATTTATATTCTGCAATAGGGCAATGCGAAAAATCATTGGTAAAATTCAAGATTAAAGCTAACAAACAAGACTGATCGTCAATGGAAGCAAACACTTGGGACTGGGGACAAACTGCTAGTTGCTAAATGCTACCAAAGATCATGTGCTGACGTTAAGTAAGATGTATTTTCGATTACCGTAATTCACAAAGAAATAGTTGTTTGGGTCGTTGTACATAACTCGAACTAGAGATTGATTTAAAGGAAGATGAGTAGGAAAAGATATGAGTTTATACGAGATAAATTTCTCCACTGAGATAAAAGGAATTAAAGTGATTAGTTCATAGGGGCTAGCGGCAGATTGGATAGTCCAAGAGTAAGTTAAGAAAGTTTGGTATGTTTTTGTTTCTAGATGGATGACTGTGTGTAGCTTAGTTTCTTTGTTCATTTCTAGTACAAAAGGCAGTAAGAAGATGGGAGAAAAGAGTTGCGAGTTAGTAATCTTATTTTTAGCTAATTAAAGCGAGTTTATCACCAACTGGTGGATTTGATGTATATTGTACACGGTCTGTTCAATTAGATTTATTAAAGCCCTTATACTTCCCATTTGATTTATTATGTTGTGCGTAGCACTTAAACTGTTTTGAAATTCTATTAATTTCTGTAAGCTATCCCTAAAACTCATTAATGTACGAGTGTTCGCCTTTAGCTGT
This sequence comes from Trachelipus rathkii, assembly GCA_015478945.1. NCBI lineage: Eukaryota > Metazoa > Arthropoda > Malacostraca > Isopoda > Trachelipodidae > Trachelipus > Trachelipus rathkii. The sequence goes on along the minus strand of JABUQX010110306.1, from coordinate 40,475 downwards.
TCCTTTAATTCGGTTATCAATAAATTTGAAGTGGAGGCATAATTACCTAAGATGTTATTTTCTTTCGAGTAGTTTTACTGTTTGTCTGTTGCCGTACACCAAAGATGTTGAGGACGTCTCCCGAACTCGAAGCGGCTCGTTTCTTTTTGAATCGTGCTGAGATCCAAGGTCAGTTCCACTCACTTCGTTCAATTCTGGCTAGCACTTTTACTCGAATGGTCACTTAGCTTGAATTCCCATTGCGAGCCCTTTGATGTGTGAAACGTTTAGAAATGTGGTCTCGAACGATGGTAAGAATGACTCTTTAACTTGTTCCACTAGTTTTAGTGTCTTAGGTAATTGTTTCTTTGCATGTCTGTGGACATTCTAAGAGATGAGCCAGATCTAGGTATCCTTTCTATGGAAAGTTAAACTGTCTCCAGACGATACAAAACTAAACCAGTAGAATCTTCGTTTCTTCCTTTTCATTTATGAGATTGCTTTGACATGTTGATAAGATATAAGTAGCAACAAAGTCTGTTTTCCGAAATTCATTTCTGAATATATAGCTGTATGAAAACTTTATACTATTTATTTTTTTTTTGAAGGACATTGCCTAATATATTTAATAAAAATTGTTAAAATTAATTGGTAGTTAAAATGAAAAGCAAAGCGTTCAGCGTTTTCTTAACTTAAATGGTTCTTAAATACCGATGGTTAGTGGAATTAACATCTTAAATGTAAGGAAGTTTAGACTTCAAAACGATACAACTATTGTAATAACTAGTTGTTTATTATTTAATTACTTATTTCAATTACTTACTTACTTACTAGTTAGTTTCTATTACTTATTAGCTTACTAGTTAGTTACTTTTTTGTTTGTTTTCCTTATTAAATAGAATTGAAATTTTGTCTTTTCATATTCATCTATTTATTTTTTTTTATATTAAAAGGAAGAGCTGTCCCCCCCCCCTTCGTTTTGGAGTGAAACTATTTTATTGTTGTCTTTATATATAAAAAAAAAAAAGAGTAAACATATAACTGATACAGGAAATATAACTAATGAATGAATCTGTATAAGATTATCAAAATCTTACGTCTAAATTCTAAATTAGAGTTCTTATGTAATTATATTAACCAGACTATAGTGCTCTTAATTTTATAACGATCGTTTCCTTAATCCAGTCTATAGTTTTTTTTCTAATCCACTAATGATTTCTTCAAACACTCAATGTAGAGAAATTCGTATACAGACGCGATGCGAAAGATACGTTATACATTTCTTAAAATTACGACGGTATTTTTCTAAAGGACTAAGGAATATCTTCGGAATTATGAAGAATTCACTTCTAAACTAAAGGATTGTTCTTAAATCTATGAATAATACGAAATATATTTACAGGATCATTGGATGGAATTAGTAGCCAGAGGGCAGATAGAAGTTTTACTTTCCTCTGACTGTTGTATTCAAATCCAAATTGACAGGCGGATGTTGGACAGGGAGTCTTCTCTTTAGTCTCCGGGTTGATCTGCTTACCTCTGCTATGTTATTATAGGAGCCTCTTCCTTCATCCTTGTTTGACTTCTTGTAACTCGGGGTGTAGAATCTCTAGGACCAGTGAAAAGATGTTATGTGGTCGTAAGACGGATCCTGTTTCTGTCATCTCTGACGAATTCCATGGGGTGATTCTTCAACAGTGGAATGAAGTAATAAGCGCATCTCTTTTCAGGATATCGGGAGATTCTCTGGTGTATGAGTCTTGGAGGAGATCACCAATAAGCCTCCATATACGCTCGGCCTTCGGGTTGCGGTGGCTCCTGAAAGAATTTCTTGACAGGTTTTTCTATAGAAATCTCTTGCTGAATGGGAGATAAAGATGGTCTAAATTCTTTTCTCCGAACCGAAAGGTTGGAGGGGGTTTTTGGGAAGTCACTTTTAGGAGTGGAACATGCAAATTCACTGTCAGGACGCACTCTTCCTGCAACACACATTCGCTGTATCTTCTTTCTTTCCACAATCTCATTCACAATACCTTTTTTCTCGACAAGGTTGTTGATCTCTACAGTTCCACCGGGGGTTTGGTTGCTGCAAACAGAGTCTGATAATTCCAAGATCTACTTCCCACTCCGTGTCGGCTGAGGTGGGGGAATAGAGTAAGAGTTGTATTCTAGCTGAGATGGTTGTGGGGGAGGAGTCGGGAAGTAGTTGTTCCGCGACTGAAAATTGCTGCGTTGTGGGTATTTGGAAAGAATATTCGGGAAGACTCTCGATCGTCGGAGGAAAAGATCCTCCATTCACTACTTCTTCTACTTCATTCGTCTTCTCTCTCCAAAAAGGGACTCTTGGGTCACTTTCTGGTTGTTCTTCTTCAATTCTTTCCCTTTTTCCTTCTTTGGAGCTTAACATTTCTTCTACTGTGTGGGGATTCCAAACTTCATCATACATAAAGTCAAACTGTGACTCAGTGATCTTATTCTGCCGGAATCACCTTTAGCGTTAGTTTCCACATGGACGGGGAATGTTCGGCCTGAGCTTAAACAAATTACCATTAATTTGTTTGATCCTCTTAAACATCGGACAATGTATGGCCCTTCAAACTTGGGACATAACTTTGAACTTTGATGAGGCTTTTGACAGCTCTAATGTAGACGTAATCTCCTATTTTGAACTCTCTTTGCTGGCCTTTTATGTTGTTGCTTCCAAAAGGTTCTTCGTGGTTTCCGCGTATCTTATACGTTTCCTCTGGCCCAAATCTCGTATATAATCGCGATCTTTCACTATGCGTGTCTACGTGTCATCCAGATTGAATCTCATTTCTCTCTGTCCTTATTCACAAAGGGTGACACATAGTCGGGCATCTCGTAGGGAACTCTTTTTATGTAACCATGCAAAAAAAAAGTGGGGAGAAGACCCTATAGATCGATTATACGCGGAATTGATAGCGATTTGGGCAAAACTAAGGTATTTATCCCAGTCTCGGTGATTTTCCTTTCACGTAGTGTCGAGAAAGCATAATATTCGGCATTCTATTCTTTCTACACCGCCGTTCTGGAGGACAAGGCAAAATTTCCTTCTTATCTCACGCCTTACATAAGGTCCTTAAAATTACCTGCTTGTAAATTCAAGTGCGTTAATCAGAACGAGAAAGTGGGAGCGCTGTTCTACATATTGACCCTTCTTGCAGCGCTCTGGGCAAATTCTTGCTCTGTCCAGTCTTACAAGGCACTAATTCGACATACCGTGTCAAGACATCGCGAAATACTAAGATGTATTTGGCTCCTGACTCTGTACAAGTAGGTAGTTTCCCAATGCTGTCAACGTGAACGCGTGAAAAGGGTGTATAGGGCAAAGGCCATCTGTTGATCTCTGCTGTTGGAGGTTTCGGACCTTTGGTTCTTGCACACGACACGCATTGACTACAATACTCTTTTACCAGTTTTGGTAGGTGGGGGAAAATATACTTTTCTTCCACCCTCTTTTCCGTTCTCAACTGTCCTCCGTGTCCGCTGCCTAGCGAAGCATGGCAGTGATCTATCACGCTGTAGATCATATTGTCAGGGACTTGTATAACATAAGGTTTAGCTTGTGTTGCGTAATACAGAACACCTTTAATGAAGATATGTGGGAATGTTTTTGGGTTCTCTTTTGCCCATTTTACTAATTTGCCTAACCTGGGGCATTTTTCCTGTTCTTTTATGAAATTTCCTCGACTTAGAATAAAATCTGTTCGAGGCAAATTCCCTTTGTTCTTTTCCACACCTTGGATAAAGAAGACGTTTGGTGCCGGATGTCTACTCAAATAATCCGGAGCGACATTATGCTTTCCTTTTTTATACACTATGGTGGGAGAAAAACTATTAACGAATAAGTTCCATCTAGCCAAACGGCCAGTTTGTTGGTTATTTCGAAAGATGAAACAAAGAGGTTGGTTATCGGTGATAATGGTTACTTTGTAACCGAACACGGTGTTTTTAAACTTCTGCAAGCAAAACACCACGGCCAAACACTCTTTTTCAATCGTGTCGTAGTTCTTCTCACTTCCTTTGAGTACGCGCGAAACAAAGGAGAGGGGCTTTTCCCTACCATCATCTGTCAACTGGTACAACACGCCCCCTATCCCGTAATCACAAGCATCTGTATTCACGAAGAATTCTTTGCTATAATCAGGGAAAGTTAGCTGTGGCTGCACCACCAACTTATCTTTCAAAGTGTCAAAAGCTTGTTGTTGCCTTTTCGTCCATACAAAAGGAACATCTTTCTTTATCAGGTCGTACAAAGGTTGTGCTACCACTGCAAAGTCCTTTATTAAAAAGCGAAAGTATGAGAAGAAACCTAGCAAACTCTGTGTCTCCTTGACATTCGTAGGAGGGATGAAACTTTTCATTGTCTCTACCTTAGCAGGATCTTGGCTAATTCCATGTCTACCTATTTTGAATCCTAGGTACAAAACTGACGATTGTAGGAAGCTACATTTGGACAGTTTTATTCTCAACTTATTTTCTCTGAAAGCAGTGAGCACTTTTCTCAAATTTTCGAAGTGTTCGGGGACGTTCTTTCCTAGCACCAGTACGTCGTTGAGATAGACTTGTGCAACGGGCCCTAGAAGATGGTTTAAGGCGATAGTCATCGCGCGAGCGTACACGCTTGGAGCATTCTTATGGCCGAACATCAAGCGGGTGGGGCAGAATAAACCTTTTCTGGTCCTAAACGCCATCAGTTTTTGTGTCTCTTCCTCTATCTCTAGGGCGTTGTATGCATCCAGGAGATCTACTGAGGTAAAAACGGTATTGCCCCCTAGGGACGTAAAGATCTCGTCAATTGATGGCAGAGGAAAGACGTCCTGAATGCTATGGGAGTTGAGGTGCCTGTAGTCGAGGCACACACGAGGCTTCGTACTGTTTTTCTTTGCTACTACTAGCAGGGGCGATGTGTGGGCTATAACACTTCTTTATATAGCCCTTGTTTAAGGCCTCCTCTGTGAAGTTGTCTATATCTTCCAAATACTTATGGGGTAAGTGATATTGCTTAGGAAATATTGTTTTTGGAGCCTCTGGGAGTAATTCTAACTTGAATTTCTGTAGTGGGCAGATGGGGACAGTATCGTTATCTAACGCTAACACATCATGGTACTCCATAAAAAGCTCTAGAAGGTCCTCTAGATATCTTGGTTTCTTTAAAACACTGATATTGGAATCTTCTTTATTCAATAATTTCTTTGTACACTTGCCTTAGTTCTGTCTTCGTAAGACCTTTTGAGCATGTGGCTACATTAGCAGAAACTATTCTCTGGTGTCCTTTTATGTCTGTGCTTCTTTCGATTTGTTCGCTAATAATCGGATAACTTTCTCCTATACGTGCACCTTTTCTCAAATAAATTTGTTGAGTACTTCAAATTTACGTAGCTGAGGATAACTGTATTATCCCTCACAGGACTGGCTTGATTAGCTATATACAATGGTTCCATGCTAAAGCTGTGTCATTATTACACTTCCCTCCAGCTCAAAATTGTTTGAGTTTCGCGGCCTAAGTTTTAGAATATCCCTCGATTGACCGGGGTAAAACAGTTATGTCGTCCACTCTTAAGTCAATCTGATCTCCTCTCGAGCATTTAAATAACATCTTCACTAATGGTCGAGCTCTTTGAAATCTGTAGCTTCTTGGATTGATCCAAATTTTCTTTCAAATCTGAAGGGATGTGCTTGTGTTTTGGCTTAGCTCCTCTAGGATCAGCGCTGTGGTGAGTGGAAGGTCGAGTCTCTGTTCTCTCCCACCCTGTGCTTCCCTTCACCTCGTCTGTCTCAACTTGAGCTGCTCCGTTCAACGCAACTTTCCCTTCTCTTTCTCCATGTCTAGGCACTGGCTGCCTATGCGAAATTCGAACTGACAAGGCTGTCTCTCCCTCCTGGGATACTGACAGATCGGCCTTCCTTTTCTGTGGAAGGTGTTTGTCCGCAGCGTATGCGGGGTTTACTGACAAAGCGGCCTTCCGATAGGGAAAATGTTTATCCGCGTCGTATGCGGGATTTACTGACAAAGCGGCCTTCCGATAGGAAAAATGTTTATCCGCGTCGTATGCGGAATTTACTGACAAAGCGGCCTTCCGATAGGAAAAATGTTTATCCGCGTCGTATGCGGGATTTACTGACAAAGCGGCCTTCCGATAGGAAAAATGTTCATCCGCGTCGTATGCGGGATTTTTTGTGAAAGTTTAGTTCGAATCCTTAACTTTCTCTCCCCTAGGCACTCGTGGCTTGGGCGGATGCTTCCTGTACAACTTGGGGTCTCTTACTCGTTTAAGATTCCCATCAGAATACTCTCTAACTAAATAAATTCCTTGACGGGCAAAGATAGGTAATTTATTTAGTTAGAGAGTATTCTGATGGGAGTTTTAAACGAGTAAGAGACCCCAAGTCGTACAGGAAGCATCCGCCCAAGCCACGAGTGCATAGAGGGGAGAAAGTTAAGGATTCGAACCAAACTTTCACAAAACAACCCGCAGACGTTGCGGATGAACATTTTTCCTATCGGAAGGCCGCTTTGTCAGTAAATCCCGCATACGACGCGGATAAACATTTTTCCTATCGGAAGGCCGCTTTGTCAGTAAATTCCGCATACGACGCGGATAAACACTTTTCCTATCGGAAGGCCGCTTTGTCAGTAAATCCCGCATACGACGCGGATAAACATTTTTCCTATCGGAAGGCCGCTTTGTCAGTAAATCCCGCATACGATGCGGATGAACATTTTTCCTATCGAAAGGCCGCTTTGTCAGTAAACCCCGCATACGCTGCGGACAAACACCTTCCACAGAAAAGGAAGGCCGATCTGTCAGTATCCCAGGAGGGAGAGACAGCCTTGTCAGTTCGAATTTCGCATAGGCAGCCAGTGCCTAGACATGGAGAAAGAGAAGGGAAAATTGCGTTGTACGGAACAGCTCAAGTTGAGACAGACGAGGTGAAGGGAAGCACAGGGTGGGAGATAACAGAGACTCGACCCTCCACTCATCAAGGCGCTGATCCCAGAGGAGCTAAGCCAAAACTCAAGCACACCCCTTCAGATTTGAAAGAAAATTTGGATCAATCCAAGAAGCTACAGATTTCAAAGAGCTCCGACCATAGTGAAGATGGTTATTTAATGCTCGATGAGGAGATCAAGATTGAATTAAGAGTGACGGAAAATACTGTTTTACCCCGTCAATCGAGCGGATATCTAAAACTTAGGCCCGAAACTCAAGACAATTTTGAGCTGGAGCGGAAGTGTATAATGACACCAGCTTTTAGCATGGAACCATTGTATATAGCTAATACAGTCAGTCCTGTGAGGGATAATACAGTTATCCTCAGCTACATAAATTTGAGTAACCAACAAATTCATTTGAGAAAAGGTGCAAGTATAGGAGAAAGTTATCCGATTATTAGCGAACAGATCGAAAGAAGCACAGACATAAAAGGACACCAGAGAATAGTTTCTGCTAATATAGCCACATGCTCAAAAGGTCTTACGAAGACAGAACTAAGGCAAGTGTACAAAGAAATTATTGAAGAGAAGATGTCAAGAGAAGACGCAGAGAATTGCATTCTCGAGAAACCAGAGTATTTGGAAGAATTACTCAAGCTTTTAATGGAGTACCATGATGTGTTGGCACTCGATGATGATGCTGTCCCAGTCTGTCCACTTCAGAAATTCAAGATTGAATTACTCCCTGATGCCCCTAAAGTCATTTTCAGAAAGCAGTATAGATTACCGCACAGGTACCTGCAGGACATAGATGATTTTACAGACTCGGCACTAAAAAAGGGATACATTAAGGCTTGTTATAGTCCACATTCATCGCCCCTGCTAGTAGTAGCAAAGAAAAACAGTACGAAGCCTCGTGTGTGCCTCGACTACAGGCACCTCAACTCCCATAGCATTCAGGACGTCTTTCCTCTGCCATCAATTGACGAGATCTTTACGTCCCTAGGGGGCAATACAGTTTTTACCTCAGTAGATCTCCTGGATGCATACAACGCCCTAGAGATAGAGGAAGAGACACAAAAACTGATGGCGTTTAGGACCAGAAAAGGTTTATTCTGCCCCACCCGCTTGATGTTCGGCCATAAGAATGCTCCAAGCGTGTACGCTCGCGCGATGACTATCGCCTGAAACCCATCATTCTAGGCCCGTTTCACAAAAGTCTATCTACGACGATAACTGGTTGCTAGGGATAAGAAGTCCCCAAAACACTTCGGAAATTTGAAGATAAAGTGCTCACTGCTTTCAGAGGAAAATAAGTTGAGATAAAACTGTCAAAATGTGCTTTCCTAAATCGTCATGTTTTGACCTAGGATTCAAAAATGGTAGACATGGAATACAAGATCCTGCCTAAGTAGAGACAATGAAAAGTTTCATCCCTCCTACGAATGTCAAGGAGACACAGTTTACTTGGATTCTTCTCATACTTTCGCTTTTTAATAAAGGACTTTGCAGTGGTAGCACAACCTTTGTACAATCTGATAAAGAAAGATGTTCCTTTTGTATGGACGAAAAAGCAACAACAAGCCTATTTTGACATTTGAAAGATAAGTTGGTGTGCAGCCACAGCAACTTTCCCTGATTATAGCAAAGAATCTCCGTTGAATACAGATGCTGTTTACGGATAGGCGGGGCGTGTGATGTTACCAGTTGACAGATTGATGTAGGAAAAACCCCCTCTCCTTTGTTTCGCGCGTACTCAAAGGAAGTGAGTTGAACTACGACACGATCGAAAAAGAATGTTTTGGCCGTGGTGTTTTGCTTGCACAAGTTAAAAAACACCTGTGTTTCGGTTACAAAGTTAACCATTATCACGATAACCAAACCTGGTTTGTTTCATCTTTCGAAATAACCAACAAACTGGCCGCTTGGCTAGATGGAACTTGTTAATAGTTTTTCCCCCACCATAGTGTATAAAAAAGAAAAGAACAACTCGCTCCGGATTATTTGAGTAGACATCCGGCACCAAACGTCTTCTTTATCCAAGGTGTGGAAAAGAACAAAGGGAATTTGCCTCGAACAGATTTTATTCTAAGTCGAGGAAATTTCATAAAAGAACAGGAAAAATGCCCCAGGTTAGGCAAATTAGTAAAATGGGCAAAAGAGAACCCAAAAACATTCCCACATATCTTCATTAAAGGTGTTCTGTACTACGCAACACAAGCTAAACCTTATGTTATACACAAGTCCCTACAATATGATTACAGCTTGATAGCATCACTGCCATGCTTCGCTAGGCAGCGACACCGGAGCGACAGTTGATAACGGAAAAGAGGGTGAAGGAAAGTTATATTTTTCCCCCACCTAACCAAAAACTGCGTAAAAGACGATTGATAGTCAATGCGTTTTCAGTGTGCAAAGAACCAAAGGCCGAAAACCTCCAACACAGAATCAAACAGATGGCCGTTGCCCTATTACACCCTTTTCCAACGCGTTTCACTGTGACAGCATTGGACAACTACCTACTTTTACAGAGTACAGGAGCCAAATTACAATCTTAGTATTTTTCGCGATGTCTTACACTGTATTGTCGAATTATGCCTTGTAAAAACTTAGGACGAGCCAAGAAATTGCCAGAGCGCTGCAAGAAAGGTCAATCATTGTAGACACAAGCGCTCCCCAACTTCTCGGTCTGATAACGCCTTGAATTTACCAAGCCCAGGTATTTAAGACTTTATGTAAGCGTGGAGAATAAAGAGGAAATTTGCCTTACAAAGCCTCCAGAACGGACGTTGTAGAAAGAATAAAAATGCCGATATTAATCTTTCCTACGCACACTACGTGAAACGAAAATCACCGAGACTGGATAAATACCTTAGTTTTGCCCAAAAAATCGCTATCAATTCTGCGTATAATCGATCTATAGGGTCTTCTCCCCACTTTCTTCTTGGTTACATAAAAAGAGTTCCCTACGAGATGCCCGACTATGTGTCACCCTTTGTGAATAAGACAGAGAAAATGAGATTCATCTCGGATGAAGTAGACACGATAGTAGAAAGGATCGATTATATAAGAGATTTGGCCAGAGAAAAGTTAGAAGCGGAAACCACGAAGACTTTGGAGCAACAACATAAAAAGGCCAAGCAAAGAGAGTTCAAAATAGGAGATTACGTCTTCATAAGAGCTGTCAAAAAGCCTCATCAAAGTTCAAAGTTATGTCCCAAGTTTGAAGGGCCATACATTGTCCGATGTTTAAGAAGGGATCAAAACAAATAATGGTAATTTGTTAAGCTTCAGCCAGACATTCCCCGTCCATGTGACAACGCTAGGTGATTCCGCAGAAAAATCACTGAGTCACAGTTTGACTTTATGTATGAGAAGTGGAATCCCACACAGTCAGAAGAAATGTTAACTCCAAAAAAGGAAAAAGGGAAAAAGAATTGAAGAAGAACAACCAGAAAGTGACCCAAGAGTCCCTTTTGAGAGAGAAGACGATGAAGTAGAAGAAGTAGATGAAGTGGAGGATCTTTCTCCTCCGACAGATCGAGAGTCTTCCCGATATTCTTTCCAAATTCCCACAACGCCACCAATTCAGTCCGGACACAACTACTTCCCGACTCCTCCCCCACAACCATCTCAGCTAGAATACAACTCTTACTCTATTCCCCCACCTCAGCCGACACGGAGTGGAAGTGACTCTTGGAACTATCAGACTCCTGTGCAGCAACAAACCCCGGTGGAACCTGTAAGAGACAACAACCTTGTCGAAGAAAAAAGGTATAGTGATGAGATTGTGGAAAGAAGAAGATACAGCGATGTAGTTGCAGGAAGAGTGCGTCCTGACAGTGAATTTGCATGTTCCACTCCTAAAAGTGACTTCCCAAAAACCCCCTCCAACCTTTCGGTTCGGAGAAAAGAATTTAGACCATCTTTATCTCCCATTCAGCAAGAGATTTCTATAGAAAAACCTGTTCAAGAAATTCTTCAGGAGCCACCCGCACCCGAAGGCGAGGTATATGGAGCTTATGGTGGATCTCCTCCAAGAACTCATACCCCAGAGAAATCTCCCGATATCCCTGAAAGAGATGGCTATTACCCCATTCCCACTGTTGCAGAATCACCCCCTATGGAATTCGTCAGAGATGACAGAAAACAGGATCCGTCTTACAGACCACATAACATGTTTACTGGTCCCAGAGATTCTACACCCAGAGTTACAAGAAGTCAAACAAGGATGAAGGAACAGGCTCTATAACAACAAGCAGAGGTAACAGACAACACGGAGACTATAGAGAAGACTCCTGTCCAACCTCCGCCTGTCAAATTGGATTTGAATACAACAGTCAGAGGAAGTAAAACTTACTATCTGCCTCCTGGCTACTAATTCATCCCAATATCCTGTATATATTTCGTATATTCATAGATTTAAGAAAAAATCCTTTAGTTTTAGAATGAATTCTTCATATTCCGAAGATATTCCTTAGTCTTAGAAAAATACTTGTAATTTTAAGAAAATGACTAACGTAATTTCGCATCGCGTCTGTACCATACATTAGTTGATAAATAAAATTAATTAGTGATTTAGAAAAAAAAACTATAGACTGGATTTAAGTAAAAACGATCGTTATAAATAAAGCAACTATAGCTGGATTTAACATATATTCATAAGAACTCTACATTTTAAAGAATTTAGACGTAGATTTTGATAAATCTTAGACTAGATTAATTCATTAGTTATATTCTATCAGTTATAGATTTTACTCATTTTTTTTTATAAATAAAGAAACTTTAAAAATACGTTTCACTCCCAAAACGAAGGGGGGGGGGACAGCAATTTTTAATATAAAAAATAAATAGAAAATAGAAAACACAAAAACTTTTATATAAGGAAACAAAAAAAAAAGTAACTAACTAGTAAGCAAATAAGTAATAGAAAACTAACTAGTAAGTAAGTAAGTAATTGAAAAATAAGTATATTAAAAATAAACAACTAAGTATTCAAATAGTAATGTAATGTTTGAGTCTTCTTAAACTCCTTACATATTAGATGTTAATTTCAAACTAAACCCAATTCGTATTTAAAAACCATTTAAGTGTAAGAAAAACGCGAAACGCTTGCTTTCATTCATTAAACTAACCCAATTAATTTAACAAATTTAATTAAATTATAATACCGACCTTTAACTTCATTAAAACAAAGAAAGTATAAAGTATTTCAATACAGTTATAAATATTCAGAAATGAATTTCGGAAAACAGACTTGTGCCTACTTAATCATCTTTCAACATGTCAAAGCCAATCTCATAAATGAAAAGAAAAACGAATATTCTACCTGTAGTATTTGTAATCCTACTGGAGCGCGCCAAGTTACTTCATAGAGGATACCTCGATCTCCCACCCACGTACATCAACAGAAACAATTACCAAAACAAACTAACTAGGAACAACGTTAAAGAGTCATTCTTACCATCGTGAGACCATGTTTCTAAACGTTTCAACACATCAAAGGGCCGCCAAATGGGATTTCAAGCTAAATGACCTCGAAAAAATGCTAGCCCAGAAAATGAACGAAAGTGACGTGATACCTGATCTCAGCACCGATCAAAAGAAACGCGAGCCGCTTTCGAGATCGGAGGAGCGCCTCAACATTCTTTGGTACGGCAACAGACAAACAGTAAAAAACTTACTCCAAAGAAAATAAAACATCTTAGTAATTTATCCCCACTTCAAAATTATTACTAAACGAATTAAAGAACAGCTAAAGCGGTCAAGATTGGATTATGGGATAGCTTACAGAAATAATATGAATTTTCAAAACAGTTTAAGTGCTACGCACCAAACATATAAATCAAACGGGAAGTATAAGGGGCTTTAAAAATCTAATTTGAACAGACCGTGCTACCAATATACATCAAAATCCACCAAGTTGGTGATAAACTCCTTTAAATTAGCTTAAAAATAAGAATTACAACTCGCAACTCTTTTCTCCCATCTTCTTACTGCCTTTTGTACTAGAAATGAACAAAGAAACTAAGCTACACACAGTCATCCATCTAGAAACAAAAACATACCAAACTTTCTTAACTTACTCTTGGACTATCCAATCTGCCGCTAGACTTATATTCCTTCTTTACACAATATCCAAAGTATTTTAAAAAGTAATCCTCCTCAGAATCTTTCCACTCATCTTCCTAGCACACTCACAACAAGGCAGAAAATCAAAACTATTTACCACCACACTCCTCACTGAAATTACTCAACACATAACAAAGGGCTTCAATTAATTCCCTACTCCTTCCTTACACTTTGTAGCTTCCATTGACGATCAGTCTTGTTTGTTAGCTTTAATCTGAATTACCAATGATTTTTCAGCCATGCCTATTCAGAATATAAATCTATAAACCTTTATACTGTCGCTTTAGGCACATTTCACCTATTTCTTTTTCAGAAAAAACTAGGGCTTCGATTGCATGTGAGAAACCCAATTCTATCCAGCATGTCTATGACTATGTCTTTACTATCCTCACGGATGTGCTTTCATTTCTTCTAGTTTCAGTTAAGAATTCCCATTCATTGAAAGAATATTACCTTTCATCCTGAATTCTTACTCTGATCACTTTTATTCAACTTATTTATTCTCACGGTTGCTTTACCTAACCACTTTCTTCTGTCTTGTTTCCCAAGTCAAACCTGAAAGAAATCATTGGAAGAGACGACAATTGAACCATCCATGCCATCTTTTACACCGTAATTCCCACAAATCCAAATTCATCCCATATATTGAGGAGCGAACTTCCGCACAATCTTTTTCCTTAATGGTTCTTGTCATCGCGTATTTCGTTTGGACCAAAAGAGTATTCCTTTGCAACATGTGCATGCCAAAGGTACCGACACCAACTGAAAGCATCCCACTTCAGGCCATCCCGACATCCAATGTTCGAATACAACTAGCGCCTGAAGATACACCTTTAAACAACCTGGTTCGGATAAGATCTCGACCAAGTTCTCCAACTCCTGTCCAACGGTTGTCTCTACTTCCGAGACCTCCTATGCCTCTTCCTAACCCTCGAGCTATTACTTCTTCTGAAAATCAGGTGACTTATTCTAATTAAAATCAGTCTTTACAGTAAAGACTCTCTCATTTAAGGGGGGGTCCTTTTTTTTTACAGTACTCTTTATTAATTCAAACGTGATACCACCGTCATTTGTCTTCTAAAGCTAAAAAACGTTTTTATTCGTTTTCTGTAATGTAGAAAAAGTAACGCCTCAATATTCCGTTTGCCTTGCAAACAACGCAAAATTACAGGATCAACCTTGTATCCATATTCTGAGGCCGCCCGCCTTCCTCTTGGATACAAGAAGCCCGCATTAGTTGTTCTTGACATACCAAACTGTGAAGGTGAATGCAATAACCTTGACCGGGATATGTCATGTTTACTACAAAATATATATATATATATAGTATATATATATATATATATATATATATATATATATATATATATATATATATATATATATATATATATATATATAATATATATATATATAATATATATATCTTATATATTAAGTGTGAATGTGCAGTTTCTAAAGTCAAGAAATTATATAAAACCCAGTTTAGCGTCGAATTATATTCGACCCCACCACCCACCTATATATATATATATATATATTATAATTATAATATAATATATATATTTAATATATTATATATATATACGTATATATATAATATAATTATTATATATATATATATATAATATATATATATACTATATAATATATACTATATATATATATAACCTAATACTATCAAAACTACGTATTCTAAAAACTAACTATCATCAGGTCATACATTTTTTAAGTTTTTTGACAGCAAATTTTAATTCCTAATATTTCTCATTGAGAAGCCAGTTTGAAAGCGATTAGAGAGAGAGTTTCCATACATGTACTGCAGAAATATATAGACGGGAGAGGTATGATAAATTACTGTTACCAATTTATTATTTAACGAGGCAAAAATACCCATTTATAATAATACCTATTTATAATTGAATAATTAGAAGTGTGTTGAATAAAGAAAAGAAACATGCAAATATAAAATATGCTTAAATTAAAAATGATGAAAATAAGAAATTATTTAAATGTTCGTAAGAAATAAGAAATTATTTAAATGTTCGTAAGAAATTATTTAAATGTTCTTAAGAAAGAGATAAACAACACACACAAAAAATATGTCTTTATTAAAAGTATATGATTAATAATTTTATATTTCTTTTAATTACATTTATTCATTATCTCCATTTCATATTTGTAATCGTGATATGATGTTTTTTAGGTTTTTCTTTGGTGGTTGTAATTAGAGTTAAAAGTCTCACATTGAGCAAATAAATGTGTATACCAGAAGGCTAATTATTCAACCTCTGCGTGTAGTAGATGTGCCCAAAGGCAAAGAAAAATTCTACAGTGGCGACCTTGCCAGGATCAATCGAGCCGTTCTGCTGTAATGCATTTTCATATGCCTACCGAGCCCTGCGGCACTTCTAAACCACAAAGAAACCTCATCCCGATCTACAACGTCGAAAGACGTCAAAGTAAGAATATTATGGATAAAAAATTTAAATGCGGTAAAAAAAAGTTTTGAAGGTTGGTGGGTAAAAAAACAAAACAAAACCCTTTCCCTTTCCTGAAAATATTTTTTTAAATTTTATTTGCTATTCTGGTAGCTGTCATAATAATCTATAAAAAATTCCAAAAGAAAATGGGCTGCTCTAAAGTGACCGTAATCAGTGATAACAAATGTCGACCCCCAGTTAAAAAATGGCTGCAAAACTTTTTTACAGTTTTTACAACTTTTGCTACCATTTCAAATGTATTACATTTTTAAATTTTTTTTTTTAGTAGTTACTACATATTGATTGGGAAACTAATAATTTTTTGTGAAAATTATTGGATGTCCTAGAAAAAAAAAATTTTTTTTACCCCATCAAATTTTCAAAAATGGGGTAAAAAAAAACAATGTTTTCTTCGAAGGACCCCCCTCTGGTGGTCCCCAGACACCCATTACGAAATTGAAACCTTCATATTCGAGATCTACGGGTTCGATAACATACATAAGGAGACCAATATTGTATTATAATACAAATATTTACTAACACTGCACCACACCAGCTCCAGCACCGGTGCTGGCTCAGGCTCCAGCACCGGTGCAGGCTCAGGTTCTACTCTGAATCTTTCTTACTACTTCCTCCTCTATGCAATCTCCAAATTTCATCCTTCTACAGTCATTTCCTATTTTCAGGGGCCAGCACCCCCCCCCCTCCATGGGGTGCACGGACACGTAACCTCACGGGCTGCCAAATTTTAGAGCGGTGCGATAACCCTAACCCGGGTAGAATATATTTAAGCAGACAGGGCTCCTCCAAACTGTACCTAAACTACTACATGAAATGACCGTAGAAGGATGAAATTTGGAGATTGCCTGGAGGAGGGTGGAGGAAGGAATAAGGAGGAGGAGTCCAGGGGACCCCCCAGAGGGGGGGGGTCCCACCTGAAAAAAAGAAGAAATGCATGTAATGTACAAGAGAAGTGGAGAAAGGAGTCGGAGAAGGAGTCTGAGTCAGAGGAGTCAGAGTTGGCACCACAATGCTCCACACTATACCTAATAACGGGTAGAGTTTGCTACATGGTATCTTCCTAAAACTTGGAACCCCATCTGGTGGTGATGTAACCTCGTCTTAGACGAGGTTATGTGACCGTGCACCCCCCGAGGGGAGTGCTGGCCCCAAAACCGGGAAATGGTCGTAGAAGGACAAAATTTGGTATACACCCTTCTTATAATGTATCCTCGATACAGAAGAGGTAAAGTGACACTACGCCCACTTTTGTAGCAATTTAACTTTTTTTTTTACCCCATGTTTTGTTTTGTTTTTTTATCCCATTTTATAATTTCAAATGGGGTAAAAAAAAGTCATATTTTTTTTTTCAAATATTCAAAACACATTTTTAGTACATATTCAATACCTTCACTAATACCAACCTCAATAACATGTATACCATAGCATTTCTATATGTCAAGTGTATGAGGAGAAAAACAAAAGTTTAAGATTTTTTTACCCCACTTGACTATATATATAATAATATATATATATATAATATAATATATTATAAATATATATATATATTATATACTATATATATATATACTATATATATATATATATATATACATATATATATATATATATATATATATTATATAATATAATATACTATAATATTATATCACCCTTGTGCGTGAATTTTTTTTTTTAGGTTGTTACATTGCGTAACTAATCGTGAACCCATTAGAAAATAGAAAAACTTAAAAATACCTAAAAGATATGATTCGGTCCATAAAATTTGTCTTCAAACAGTTGCCTTATACCATTTCTTCCGAACATTAGTTAAGCAAAGTAACAACTTAAAAAAAAAAAAAATTTAAAAAAAAATAAATAAATAAATAAATATTTCACGCCAAGGGTATTAACCTATTATAAATATTTACAACTATGTTCAAGTAGTTTATATATATATAGTATATATATAATATATATTATATATATAATATAAATATATATATATATATATACATTATATAATATTATATATATATAATATATATATATAATATATTATTTATATATAATAATATATATATATATGTAGTATATATGTTATGTATATGTAACTATTATATTATTAGTATAATATATATATATATATAATAATATATATATATATAATATAGTAGTGATATTATATATATATATATATATATATAATATATATATATAGATAATATTATATATATATATATAATATAAATATATATTATACATAGTATATAGTATATATATATTACAAAGGTGGGCATTTAACGCGTTAATCCGTTAATTAACGCGTTAATTTTTTTTCGTTAACTTTAACGCTTTCGTTAATATCGAAAAAAAAGTAACGACTATTAACGAGTTACATTTGCGAATTAACGTTAAACGAGTGAAACATTTTCCCCTACATCCAGTTAACCGTTACCTTAATCACGAGTTTTATAAAATTATTTCCTATCAGATTTAAATTGTATTAGATTCGATTTCGATAAACTTTATTTTTCTTCCAGGGAAATTATTTATATTTATATATATATATATATATATATATATATTATATATATATATATATATATATATATATATATAATATATATATATATATACTATATATATATTAATATATATATAAATATAAATTATATATAATTATATAGTACTATCTTATCACTCTACACGACTCATACTATATATTATACAGGTTGGGATTTTTTTGCATTTGTTGAGAAAAAATCAATTCGTGACTCACTGCGAAATATATATATATATAATATAAAGATATATATACTATATATATATATATATATATATATATATAATATATATATATATATACTATTATATATATATATTATATAGGCCTATATATAATATATATATATATATATATATATATATAAATACTATAAATTATATATATATATATTATATATATATTAATATATATATATAGATATATATAATATATATACTATATATAAAAGAGACAGATAAGAGACGCAGATTCCAATCTAGAGTGTCCCATTAAACCCATAAAAATTAAAAAAAATAAGAATAATTGTCAATAATAATTAATGTAATTAATGAATAGTATATTATAAATCAAAAGCCCCATGGGCCTACCTAGACTGTCCCAGTCATACCAACAATAATTTAATAATTAAGAATAATACATTAAAGCTCCTACGCCCCTCTAGGATGTCCCAGTCAATCCATTAATAATAATAATAAGGAATAATAATTAAGAAGACACATGGCCTATCTGACTGTCCCAGTCAACTTCATATTAATTAAAATTAAGAATAATATTAAGAATAATAACCCCCTCTAGAATGGCCCAGTTAACCCATAATATATAAGAACAATACTTAATAAAGCCGCATGTTAATATTTAGACTGTCCCAAAAGTCAAAAACAAAAAAAAAAAAATAATTAAAGAAAGCCGCATGACCACTCTAGAATTTCCCAGTCAACCCATAAATAAATAAATGAATAACTTAATAAAGAAGACGTATGGGCCTATCTAGTACTGTCCCACGGTTCAAGCCAATAACTAATTAATAATTAAAAAATAAAATAAGAAAGCCGCATTGACACTCTAGAATTCCCAGTCAACTCATAATAAGAGTAAGAATAATACTAAAGAAGCAGCATGGTCCTGTTTAGACTTTCCCCAGTCAACCAAAAAAATTAATAATTAAGAAGCCGCATTGGCCCCTCTACAATGCTCCCAGTCAACCCATAATAAAAATAAATTAAAAATAAAATACAAAATCACAGCACGGGCCTATCTAGACTGTCCCAATCAACAATAATAATTAATAATTAAAAATAAAATTAAGAAGCCACATGTGCATAAATCCCTCCAAAATGTCCCAGTCAACTCAAAAATAAATAACAATAATACTAAGAATAATAATAATACTTTAGACGTTCCCAGTAAAACCAATTAAAATAATAATGAAAAGGCCGCATTGTCCCCTTTAGAATGTCCCAGTCAAACCCATAAAAATTAGAATTAAGAATAATTTTTAATAATAATTAATGTAATAATGAATAGTTTATAATTAAGAACCACATGGGCCTACCTAGACTGTCCCAGTCAAACCAACAAAAATTCTATAAAAAGAATAATATTCAGAAGACCGCCATGGGCCTATACTAGACGGTCCCAGTCAACCATAATTAATAAATAAGAATAAATTCATCTTTAAATTATTTAATATTATAGTTGACTGGCGCACAGTCAATATAGGCCCATGTGGCCTTCTAAATTATTTATTCTATATTTTATAATTAATTACGGATTGACTGGGACATTCTAGTGGGCCAATGCGACTTTTAATTATATATATCCTTAATTATTTAATCTACCTGTCTGGCTGACTGAACAGCTGTACTGTAATAAATTATTTTCGTCACCAATGTATTCATTAATACATAATATTTTAACAAATTATTCCTAAATTCTTAATTTTATGGTTGACCGGACATTCTTAGAGAGGGCCAATCTCTTCTCAATTATTAATTTTTATTGCGTCGACTGGGACATCTAAAAAGCGACCATGCGCTTCTAAGTATATATTCTTATTTTTAAAATAGTTGACTGCGGAATTTTAGAGGCATCCATGCCGCCTAATTATTATTTTAATTATTAATTCATTATTGGTTGACTGGACAGTCTTTGATAGGCCCATACGCTTCTAAGTATTATTTCAATTATTATGTATTATTGGTTTACTGGTATTCTAGAGGCCAATGCTGCTTCTTAATATTAATTTTTTATTGTGGACTGAAGTTTAAAAAGGACCATGCGTCTTCTTGTATTATTCTTATTATTTATGGTTGACTGGGACATTCTAGAAGATCCAATGCCAGCTCCTAATTATTATCTGAATAAATTAAATTAAGGAAGCTGCACTTAACCTTCTCGAGAAGGTCCCAGTCCAACCCATATAAATAAGAATAATACAAAGAAGCGTATGGTCCTTTTTAGACTGTCCAGTCAAACAATAAAAAAATTAATAATTAAGAAGCCACATCTGGCCCCTCTAGAATGTCAGTCAACCCACAATAAATAATTAAATAAAGAATATAAACCTAATAAAAGCACAAAGGCCTATCTAGACTGTTCCAATCAACCAATAATAATATAAATAAAATAATATAAAAATAATAATTAAGACACTGCATTGACCGCCTCTAGAATGTCTCAGTCAACTCATAATAAATAAGCATAATACTTAAGAAGCCGCATGTCCTTTTTAGACTGTCAATAATAACAATAAATATTAATAATAAGAAGCCGCATTGCCCCTCCTAGAATGTCCCAGTCAACTCATAATAAATTATCAAATAATAAATAAGAAAATAATATATAAGAAGCCGCATGGGCCTATCTAGACTGTCCTAGTCAACCAAAATAATTAATAATTAAAAATAATATTTAAAGAAATTAATTGACCCCTCAGAATGTCCCAGTCGAATAAATAGAATAAAATAATACTGAAGAAATCCGCATGTCCTTTTAGACTGTCCCAGTTCAACCAATAAAAATTAATATTAAGAAGCTGCAATTGGACCCCTCTACGGAAATATTTAGCTTTAATTTCATAAGTAAATAATAAATAATAATAATATTTTAAGAAGCCGCATGGCCTATCTAAGACAACTTCACGCCTATTCATCCTCAAAGCCAAAATCTACCTCCTCGTTGCTTACTTGCGCCCTCTTCGCATATCTGTCTTTTTTAATAAGCGGTGGCTAAAATTGTAGACAAGATTCAAATACTGGCCTAACATATCTAATTATACGACATTATACAAAAACCAATATATATAATAGTCTGCATCTGGCATTAATTTTCCATTTTTAACCCCAGGCCCTAGCTCTGGGTTCAAAAATCTTACAATGAAAACAATGAAACAGCAGCACTGAAGAATGTTACAGATTTACGGTAACGAATCCAATAGTTGTGAAATTGAAAAAATATATATATTAAAACTTCCTTTAACTATATGGTTTCTATTTTAATTTTGATTTTGTAAATTTTAAATCACTTAAATATAAAAAAATAAAAAATATAAAAAAAAATATAAAAAAATCAAAAAAAATCAAAAAATCAATAAATCAAAAAAATCATGATTATTTATAAAAAATCAAGTAAAAACAAATCAATATTTTTAAATTTGATTTTTTTTCGTGCCATCCCTGTAATATATACTATATATAATATATAGTTATATAATATATATATATATATATATCTATATATATATAATATTATAATATATATAATATATATATCTTATATATTATATATAATCATATATATATATATATTATATATATATTATATATAGATATAATAATAGTATAATTATATATATATATATATATAGTAACATATATATATATATATATAATATTATAATTATATATATATATATATATATATTTAATATATATATATAATAATATAATATATAATATAAAATATATATATATATATATGTATATCTATATTATATATTATAATATATATATATATAATATACAATATTAATATACTATATATACTCGTTAAAATTAACGCACCACAAAGCGTAAGTGGCGAAAGAAGGGTAGAAAAGGTTGAAGATCGCGAAGACACTCTTGCAACTATAGATAATATATATTATAATATATAATAATATATATAGTCATATATATAATATATATATATATAGATATATATATATAAATATATATATATATATATATATTATATATATATAATATATATATATAATATATATATATAATAATATATATACTTATATATATAATACTATATAATACTAATATATTAAACAATTGGCGTGAATTTTTTTTTTTTAGGTTGTTACATTGAGTAACTAATGAAACCATTAGAATAGAAAATAAATACCTAAAAGATATTGATTCGTCCATAAAATTTTGTATTTCAACAAGTTGCTATACCATTTCTTCGAACACTAGTTATGCAATGTAACAACCTTAAAAAAAAAAAAAAAAATAAAAAAAATTAAATAAATAAAAAAATAAATATTTCACGCCAAGGTGTATTAACCTATATAAATATTTTACAACTCATGTTCAATTAGTTTATAATACTATATATATACATAATATATTATATATAATATATACTATTATATATAATATATATTATAATAATAATATATATAGTATGATATATATATATCATATATATAATATAATCAGGGCGTAGCACAGTGGGGGGGGCTGAGGAGCTGCAAGACCCCCCCGAAACATATTTATCACAGCTCTGCACATTTTTTCAGGCCAGAAAACAAACTACATAATTATATATATATTTACTTAACTATATTATAAAAAATATATCATATATATAATATATATATACTATACGTACTATACTACATACTATATATATAGACTACTATACATATCATATAAATATATGATATATCATTATATATATATAATATATATAAAATATAATCAACGATAAATTTGAAGCTCTTATCAGAAAAATCACGAAAGCCATAGACAAACAATTGGACAATCGAAATAAGAAAATTAAGAAGCGAAAATAAGAGAAAAACCTAATAAAGATTGTGTTTCCTTAACACTTACTGTGCTGCCAGTAAGTCTTAGCATCAACGGGGCTCAATGACTCTGGACGTATTGAATTATCAACTCCAGCTGAAAATGACGGAAATTTTAGAGGCCTTCTTAGGTTTCGAGCAAATGGAGGTGACCAGGTTTTGAAGAACCACTTACTTCTATCGTCCAAAAAATTCAATGTATACGAGTCCGATGATACAGAATTAAACATCATACATCAATTTATCAGCTATACAAAGGTAATAGCTCGAAGAGGCTTAATGCAAAAACAAATTTTTTCAACATTTCACGAATATGAGTGGCTGATGAAACAAGCGGAATATTGAAAACATATGTTTATCGCTTAGTAAAGCAATATTGGTTTAATTTCATATATTTAAATTTATAATATGCTTTAAAATAATATTAAAAATATGTAACAGCATTTCGAGGGAAGATAAGTTACATCACAATCACTTGTTACAAACTACAACACAGCATAGTTCTAGGTTAAACCCTTATAGTGCTTTATGTGAGAATATTTAAATGTAATTATTATTTGAAAAATCATTAGCATAATCCATACCGACAAATGAAATAATTAAAATAGGTTTAATGCCAACACGTATTAAAAACTATGGCTGCAGTTTACCAAAAAATAATCTTCAAGAAGTTTTAAGGTTGGTTAAGTTACCTTGGCTGAAGGAGAGAATTTACCAAGACTACTTTGACCTAAAGTTTCACTTGAACCAAGAAAGAACTTAAGCAAAGTTTAGAAATACGAATTTCCTTTAGAATATTTTTCAAGGGATACTCGAGTAGAGGTAGGTTCAAGGAGTGTTTATAAATAAGGCTCTAAGTGTACAAACACAAAAGACAGACATTTCGTTGTTACAGACTACTTGACGACACGTACCCGCCAAATAAAATGACAAAACAACTATTGAGTCATGCAACCTATTAACGTAATTATAGACTAAGTTGAAAAAATTAAAAAGCATTCTCTTATGAACAATATAATATAGTTTTTAAGAAAAGCTTTAGTACTCATTCTTCCGCATGTAAAAATATATTATGTATGAAATTATACGGTTATGTTTTATCACATATAATAAATAATCTATAGAAATTTTACACACCTGATGCCCAAGAACGTTACAGAAAAGGTAACTATTTAGAATATATATTTGAAAGAAAAGGTTTATGGTTGATATTTTAAAAACGGATATTTTATGTAAGAAAAATTTATAATTTATATAATTAGTTACTCAAAGGTCCTGACCTTTTCTTCAGTCTGTCTCTCTTTTCGTATTATTTATAAGTAATTAATAAATATTATTATAGTTATATAATATAATATATTAATTAATATTATTTTTAATTATATCATTATTCAGGTTAATTATTATCATATGATAATAATATCGATAATAATAATTCAATATATTTATATATTATATTCATTAATTAATATATTATAAATAAAAGAAAAATATGAAATCACTTGCTATTATTATTTATAATTTTGTTAGTTTTTAATTTATTTTATTATAATATATTAATTTATTGTTCTGTTTAGTTATTAAAGAGTATAGTCCTTTTTATTGTATAACTAAGTGAATCTTTTCAATTAATAATATATTAAATATATAATATTATATAAAATATATATATATATAAACTAATCTTAATATAATATACATATATTATAGAACTTAAATATATATAAAAAATCAATGTTACTTTATCAGGTCTTGGATGTCGATGAAGGAAAGTTCTTTTAGTTTAAGAACTGAGAATAGTGTTTGTTCGTTTGTGTCTTAAGTGTATTCTATTATTCGGATATTGAAAATTAAATTTTCACAAATATGGGTTTTTAAGAGATAGTAAACTACTTATATTATTTACCTCAAAGTTTTTGTGAAAGGTCTTCATCAGAATTAAATCTGTATTATTTGTAAATATGGATTCTAGAAGGAAAGTTCTATCTCTTATCATCTTCTTTCTCCAACGGTATAATATATATATAACTAAAATCAAGGCGGGGAATATATTATTAGTCTCTTATGGTATGAATATTTATCCTCTATTATATTATTCTGTTCTGGTGCCATTGATAATCCTTTAAATATTTTAATCCTTTAAATATTTAAAAGATTATCAATGGCACCAAAAATGATAATCCTTTAACATAAATATTTAAAGGATTATCATATTATAATGTATTAAAATAATTATAACATTGTAATAATATAAATAGAAAGAGATGAATATTGATT
>JABUQX010110306.1:0-12500 GCA_015478945.1 Trachelipus rathkii | reverse complement strand
TTAGAACCATTACACCATACAGCGCATTTTAAAATGAATGAGTTCACAGGAAGATTATTACTCTCCATCACTGAGGGATTCAAACATTTGGGGGGAAACCCCTCCCGCGTCGCATAGACGTTAACTAATAAACCGACATGCTTCTATAACCACGTAGGTACCATTCACACGTCCACAAAAAAAACGCTTCAAGCGTAGTTTTTATAAGCACCCGGTTTTCTCACCCCATAATTGCTGAGTACTCAAAGGCCTGGCCCCCATATATAACTGGAGTAACTGATCAGAAGAAAATAATTCTCGCAATTCCCCAGTAACCAACGTGATACGAGGTTTCCAAGACAATTCGTTGTTTATATTTTGTCTAAGAATATTATGTTACTTACAGGTAGAAACGAGAAGCCGTATACTATAGTTGGAAGTTGGAAAGTTTTGGGTGAGGTGTATTTAGAGAGGAGTGTGAATGAAGTTTGAGTATTTTAAAGAGTTTTATTTCATAAGATTGCGGTTACCTCACTGAGAAATCCCCGACCAGATCGGTAAGATTATTAAACTCACCATCAGATTTTTATAACATACTGCAGATTTTTTCAAACATGGTAATATTTATAAGATTTACTATCTGACGCCAGTTTTACAGCTTGGATACAAATGCTTGAAAATTGTCTATAAATTATATGTGTTTCTTATCAGATTTATATATATTTATATATACAGACAAAGATAATATATATATATATATATATATATATAATAATATATATTATATTATATTTATATATATTAAATATTATAATATTTATACATAGATATTAAACATCAAAAAAGATTTCAAGAATTTCTGGAAATTGTAATTAATGATAATATATCTATAATAATATCTACACCGAAATAATTTTATTTTTACTTTCTATATTTTTTTTAATAAATAGGCATAATTTTAACTGGTTTGTGCATTTTTCCTTATAATTTAAATAAAATATACACATACAATTAATTCATTAAAAGTCCAAAAAATGTTATTATTGTTGACCAAAATATTTGGTTTATCCACAGAAATTTCAATTCTTTTATTTAAAAATTCGAAAGACGCAAATTTTTTTTTTTACCTATTCAAGCTCGTGTTCTATTCCAACTCTTGCTTTACACTTTATCTTCCTTTCAAACAAAAATTTTGCATAAATAAATAATGAGTAAGTTAATTTAGAATTTAATTTAAAAAGTACCACCACCTATACAACCACCCAACACACTCCAATGATCCTTCTTCACCGAGCGCACCCCACAACCACTCTATCAAAATAAAGATGGGGGAGTGACATCATTAAATTATTATTCAACTTGATGAAATTCAAAGGCACATAGAGTTAATTAGCCATTAAGTAAGAAAACTATTTTTCAAAACAAATTTTTGTTTTTTTGCTTTTTTGTTATTTTTTTTTTTTGTTTTAATGTTATTTTTTATTTTTTTAGGATGTTAATTTGGTTGGAAAATAAGTATTCTTCTCACATACTTGGGAAATTTGCTAATTTTATGAAAATAATTAAATAAATGTAAATAAAATAATAATATAATAGAGATAGAAAATATATATAATAGATATAATTTAAATCATAATAATGAATAATAATTAATAATATAAACTAATAATAATAATATGAATAAATAAATAAATTAATAATAATATATAATAATAATAATAATCAACTAAAATTATTTAAAATCCAAATATATTATTTTTAACTTTTTAAATTTTTCTAACATTTCAATTTCAAAAAAATATAAAATTTTTTATTTGGAATATATTATATTAAATATAATATAATTAATTGAAAGAAAAATTTCTAAGTTTCTCACTATTAAAGAGGAAGAGTAATTCTTTTCCCATATTTAACAGAATGGCCAAATGGTATACAAAAATTAATTTGTAATCAGTCGTGGAAAAATTCAATATTCTGTTCACTGCGCCATAACAGAAAATATGAATGAATAATTAAATATAAATATTATAATAATATATAATTAATTGATTATTCCATTAATTAATGTAATTTCAATTTTCTATAAATTAATTATAATAAAAATTAATAATATATTAATTAAATATAATAATCTAATAATATATAATAATCATATAAATATATTATATATTATATATAATAATAATTAATTAATATATATAATAATATTAAGTATATATTAAATATAAATATTTATATATATAGATAATATAATATAATGATATTATATAATATATAATTATATAATAATAAATATATTTTTCTTACTAATTATGTATTAAATTTATATAAGGTGTTAATATATGATTAATTCATATAATTATTATTTCAGGGAGTTTTCGAGCACTTGTTGGATTTTGTTCGAGATGCGTTATGTTACAACAGAAGTCACATATATTATTCAGTTATTGAGAAAAGCTAACTGATGGGGTATACTTATAGTAATATACATAATAATTATAATATAATTCCTAGAGAAACATATATGCAATTATACATATATAACTTTGTATATTAGCTATATAATATATATATATTATAAGAGGTCAGACTGATAAGATATATATTATTTTTTTATTAAATTAATAACATGTAATTGTTATACTTAGAAAGGTACTCGTAAATTATAAGGTAATTTGCTTCCACATAGTAATATATAATGTAAGCTATAATAAAAGAATTAAATAATATGACCTATTATGATTAGTTATTTTAATATGCATAATATAACAATCTATATTTATATATATTAATATATACTATATATCATATATATAAATAGATAATAATAATAATGTATAATATATATTATGTTATATATTATGTTATAAATGTTTTATATTGTTTTATATTGGAATATATAATAATATATTATTTAAACTTATATATATTCCATGAAAGCACTTCGTTGTATAAATGACATGAAATTTGTTAAATTAGAAAAAATTTCAGTTTCTAAAATCCATAGTTTACCCGTTTCCAAATATATAGATCATATTAATATTATTAATTATAATTAGTTCTAGATTGCGATATTTATTTAATTTATTTAATTAACATAACTATTTTTAATATGAACATATTACATATTCTATTTTAAATTAATATTATATATTATATATAATTTATAATTATTATTTATTAATTATTTATATTATATTATTAATATATATTAATTTATTATATATTTTAATATATATGGCAGTATATTATTTTTCACTTGTGAGTTTAAAGTTGAATATTTTTTAATTTTATTGAACACAAATAATTTGTAATACATACAAATGGTAAACATCTGACCTTTGTATACTAAATACCATTTCATGCTATTTAGATAAAACTCTGCCTAGGAATTTTAGTTCCCTCACTCCGTAGCCACAGATAAACTAATTTTGTTTTAAATGCCATTCAGAATGAGGTTATTATACACCCTGCACGGAATTTTTTCACCTTTCTCATCTTTCCATCTCCTCATCTCGTAATCTATCTCTCTATATCTTTCTATCTCTCTCTTCACGTCTCTGTCTAATATATATTATATATATATTATAATATTAATATTATATATAATCTATTATATATATATATATATATATATATATATATTAATTATAATATATTAATCTATAGTATATATATAATTAATAATATATATATTATAATATTATATTATATTTGATTTACCTCTAGTTTAAGGACATTCGTTAGGTATACGAAGACATTCCTATTCGATCTTTCTTAAACTCATGGTTTACAAAAATGTCACCTAGAGAAATTCTTTCCTTAAATAGTATGCCTAATGTGGTTCCTATACTTTTAATGAATAATATATATATTAATACTAATTAATATTATATATAATATATATATATATGTATGATAATAGCTATATATAATATAATATATCATAATATAATATATAAATTATATATAATATATTATTAATATATATATATATATATATATATATATTAATATATATATATATATAATATATATATATTATATATATAGTATATATATAATATTATATTATATATTATATTAGTATATATAATATATATATCCATTGGATTACTAATAAAATATTTATAAAAGATTATTTCTTTTACTCATCCCATGATATTTTAAGTAATTTAGGTAATATCTTTAAATTTATTTTAATTATTATTTTATTAAATATTGGTTGTTTGTTTAATATAAATTAATTTAATTTATATTTGCAATTATGAGTATCTTTTATATAAACATATTACTTTACAAACATAGGTATATTTATTAAATTATTTTATAAACCAATTATATAAATACTCTATATTCACATCACTAAGGAGACACCATACACTCTCCACTAGTCGATATTTACAGACTGGCTGTGATACCATTTTTTTATTATTTATTAAAAAAGTATATTATTAAATCTTCTGAAATTAACCTTTTTCTTCAATTTTCACAATATAATCTTTTATAAATTATTTATTTATATATATATTTCATACCATTTTATTTTGACCAACTTTTATGGCAAAAAAATGGAATTATTTTCGGGTAACATTTAATGAAAATTTGTCAAAACACACTCAAATCGGAATTCGTATTCTAAAGTTAACTCTGGCCTGAAGCATTAGAGCAGTACCCGGATGGGTTAGAAAGTCTCTCACTCTTTGAATAATATATTATATATATATATATATAATATTATATATAATATTAATATATTAATATATTATATATTATATATTATTATATAATATATTATAATAATATATATATATTATTAGATCTATTTTTATTTATATATATTATATATATTAATATAGTATAATATATATATTAATATATATTATTATATATATAATATATAATATATTAATTATAGTATATAATATATAATATTATATATATAATATATATATTTAATTATATATATATTATTTATTAATATATATATATTATATATATATTATTATATATATATATATTTATACATATCTTATAAAATATATATATAGGTTATATTATATATATATATATAATTTTATTAATGGGTAATTAAATATAATATATTAGTATATATATAATATATTATTATATATATATATAATTAAATATAATTATAATATATATTATATTAATATATATATATATAATTATATATATATTAAGTAATTATATAATATATAATATAATATATATACGGTATATAATTATAATATATATATATATATATAGTATATTAAAGGTGAGATTAGGTAGCATGAGGGTGACGCGTAGGAGTATGGGTATAATGAACGGTCATATAATTAATATATATATATTATTAATGAAATAAATATATATATAAATTTAATATTAATATATATATTATTTAAATACTATATATATAATAGGTTATATATATATATATTTATATACTATTATTTATATAATATATATTAAAATTACTTATATTATTTATAATATATTATATATTTAATATATAATTATATTTAATATATTATAATATAATATATTATCAGTGGGCGTTTCCTGGGGATCTGGAGCGTAGGGGAGTTGTATGCTAATTACATATATATATATATAATATATATATATATATTATTATTATATATTTATATATATATATATAATATATTAATATTACTATATATATATATAATATATATTAATTATAATATATTAAATATTATATTATATATATTTATAAATATATATATGTTATATAAAATATTATATATATATATATTATAAATATATATATATATTAATATATTATATATATTATATTTTATATGTATTATATAATATTATATATATTTAAATATTAATATATAAATATATATGATTATAATATATATATAATATTAATTAGTAATATTTAATAATCCTTAACATGAACTGAGTATATATAATATATATATATATATATATATAAATATATATATATATATATATATTAATATTATATTATATAATATATATTAATTATTATTATATATATATATTATATAATTATTATATTTAATATATATATAAATATATTATATATATATTATTAATTAATATATATATATAAGTATTATATATATATAAATATAAATATATAATATATAATATTTATATATATATTATATTTATATATATAATATTAATATATAATATATATAATTATATATATCATATATA
Source organism: Trachelipus rathkii (assembly GCA_015478945.1). Lineage (NCBI taxonomy): Eukaryota > Metazoa > Arthropoda > Malacostraca > Isopoda > Trachelipodidae > Trachelipus > Trachelipus rathkii. The sequence goes on along the minus strand of JABUQX010110306.1, from coordinate 6,296 downwards.
TATAAATATATTAAATTATATATATATTATAAATAACCACATTATAAGTTAATATAAATTAAAAAAAAGTCTTCTGAGGGTTCAATAAAATTCCATGTGGCCGAAATACTTTTTTTAAAGCCCTCCATAAAATATTTAAAGTCGATAATGGAAAGAATAGAAAACTGAGTAATATATAATGGACGAGAGAGAGAAGAGCTAGTCTAGAAAATTAATACAGGACGTAAAAACGTATGAATTAATATATATTATAGGGAAATATTCTATTTTATCAAATTTTTATTTGTTAGACCGCACATTTGAAATAAGCTTCCTTTATGATAAGAATCATAAGAGGAATATGGGGCTAGACTTTGGAAAGTTTATAAGAATCATTTAAAATTTTTTTAATATATTTTATTTAGAATAAAATTGTGTATTATCAAAACCATCTTTCAATTTGACCAGATATTCCTACTTATATCTAAAGTGGTTAAATTACAAATAAAAACTAACTTAGAGCTTTTAAATAATATACTTTAATTAGGAGTGTGTGGATTAGCTAACCTATGCTAAAGCAAAACCTTTTTATAGGGAGGAAAACGCCCCTGAATAATATATATATAATATATATATATAATAATATATTAATATAATATATTAATATATATAATATATAATTATAAATATAATATATTATATAAATATATATATATATATATATATATATATATATATTAATATATAATCATATATATAATGTTATTAATATTATATATAATAATATAATATTATATATTAATTTATTATATATATAATATTTATCAATATATAATATAAATTTATATATATATTTATTAATATTATTATTATTATATATATAATATAATTTTATTATATTCATATATAATATAATATTTATATATATATATTAATATTAATAATATTACGGTATATAAATATATATATATATATACTATATATATTATATATTTATATTATTATATTATAATATATATATATATTATAATATAATATTATATATATATATATTATATATAATATATAATATTATAATATAATACCTTATATATATTATAATGATATATATATATATATATTATTATTATATATATATACTTAATAATTAATATATATTTATATATACTTATATATATATATATATAATATATATGATATATAATCTATATATATATTATATATATTATTAATATTTAAATATATATTATAAAGTATATATATATATATATATTCAATATAATATATTATAATTATAATATATTATATATCATATTATATATATAATATATATATTATTAATTATATATATAGCATTATATATATATATATTATATATATATTAATATATATATATATATATATATATTAATATATATATATGAATAATTAATATATATATATATTATGTATTAGTATATTATATATATATAATATATATCATATATATTAATATTATATTATTTAATATATATTATAAGTATATATCTATATTATTTATATATATATATATATAAATATTATATATATAATATTATATAAATATATATATTATATTATATAATTAAATAACATTAAAATATAACGTAATATCCCTCTTATACTACTTATATATATATATTTTAATATAATTATATATATATATATAATATATACTTATTTAACTTATTATAATCTTAATATAATATATATATATATATATATATATATATATATATAATATATATATCCTATTAATATATACTTATATATTATCATATATATATTATATATATATATATATATAGTATATATTATAATATTATATATATATATATATAACTTATATATTACATAATATATATATATATATAATATGATATACCTTATATATATATTATATATATATTACTAAATTATATATATATATATATTATATATAATATTAATTATATACTTATATATATATTAAATTTATATTATATATATATAATATAATATAATATACATATTATATTATTATATATATATATATTATATATATAATATTAATAAATATTATATTAATATTATTATATATATTAATATATGTTATAATTATTAATATATATTTAATTATATATATATTAATATATATATTATATAATAACCTTATATATATATCATATATATATATATATAATATATTATATATATTATATATATTATATATATATATATATATATATAAAATATATATATATATATATATTATCATAATATTATACAACCTTCTAAAAAGGTTATCTCATATTTTATCTGAATCCTTCCACTTTTAATAGTAACTATATTTTATTCATAAATCTCCAATGAGAAGCTTGATTTCTATCACAATATTTAATTTTTGTTATGTAATATTAGGCCTATTTATAATGTAAGAACAGTTTTTTTTATTTAGCTTTCTATTTTGATTAATCCTGACTGTGAATATTCATTTCGAGGGGGCATATCAATTTTTTTTTTTTTGTGTACAATTAAAATGATGTGTGACATACCAGGAGGACTCATCATTGAAGTTGATTTTTCCAAATCTCCGTGTAAGCCGTCTATCCTTGTGGATACCCGTTGTGGTCCTATACATAAACTCAATATATTAATATAATTAATATAATACAATACATATATATTATAATATATTAAGTAATATTAAATATTATATATATTATATAATATATGATATTACTTATATATATATATATATATATATAATATTATTATTAAATATATTAATATATATTATAATATATTAATATAATATATATATACGATTAATATTTAAATATATATAGTATGTCTTCAAAAAATGTACAAGCACATTTGACTGCTTTTTTGTTTTTGTTCAAGGTGTAACTATGTATCCAAGAATGGCGAGAACAATTTATGCTTTGGCAGAGAGAAAAGTTTGTCTTTAATGTTTATTTGGAGACCAACACCAAGGAATATATCCACGGTAAGATGCAAGACGGCTTCAAGATAATAAAAGGAGTTTTCGATAAAACTCGAAAAAATTAAACACCGTGATAACCTATATTGCCCGTGCATTAGAAGGAGAAAGTTGTAAGCAAACGTTGAAAACACGTTCACAACGTTCAAACAAAAGAAATGTTATGTGGACCGACCACGGTGAAAACATATCCACACCCACCATTATGCAAAGTGAGAAGATAAGACATAGTTACGATGAGAAACCGCTCATCCGATTCCTCACCACGAATGATCTCTAACGACAAAGAAGCTCAGAAAGAACACCTCATATATCAATCTTGCAAAAGATAAGGTCCTATACCGCATCTTGAAGCGTCCTACTCATGGAAATGCTTACATACCTAAGACTACTCCATGCCCCTCAAGTGAATGAACGATCAGATATACCGTGAGGAACTCAAAAAAAAATTTTGATGTGCTTAGGGTTAACCTTGGCTTAAAAATGTATGCAGAATGATAGCGTGGTATTCCCAAATATAACACTCAAATTGTTTGAAGCGATGAGGCCATAACATCACTTTTTTAAATTTAATGGGTCTCCATTATTTAGCCTCACACATTATGTTACACCTAGTGGGGCCTGTAAACTCCCTCCATGTTAAAAAAGCTGAAGAACACCAAATTTTAAATCTACAAGGTAAATGTGTGGTGTTGTGAAGAATTTTAGCATTGTGAGTGGGGAGTGATCAAATCAATAAGATCGATTTTTTTTAAACACGGAGTGGTCGATGGGTATATAGACAGGTAATCGTACCTCTTTCTGTCCGGAGTTCTGTCGGTTCCACAACATTGACAGAGATGTTTTGGTGGGATAACGACTAGAATTTAAACTTTCAGCAAGAAATGGAGAAACCTCCCAAACTACCTATCGGCGATTGCTAAGAGCTAACTCGATGCATAGCAAATTATATCCAAATAAACCATGGTATTTGGATCGAAAGGGGTAGTATTTAAAGATGCACTGGACTGTTTTCACCCCCCAGATCTCGCACAACAATGTAACCTTCTTTTTATAGGAATATCCTCAAGGAAGTGAAACAGGAGTTTATAGCTGCCAATAAAAACCAAGACGATAAATTGCATGATAATTGGACAATCGAAAGACAATTTTTGCAACTCGCATTGGTTCGCTGTGTTATCAGGTGTGGTGTCTTCGGAAACGAATGGCGTCCGACAATTTTGAAACATTTGCGAAACATGATTCTTTAATTAAATACATGTAGTTCTTTTTTTTGGGATAATTCAATTAGCCTTTCAACTTGTCACTACTTTTCATAAAATAAAGGTATGTATAGTCTTTCCAGAGTTTTAGTTCCATTATTTTGAGAAAAAACCCTATATATAGTATATATAATATAATAATATATATTATATATTATATATATATTTATATTATATAATAATAATATAATATATAGATATAATATTTAATATATAATATAATATATTATATATATAATAATATATATATGTATGCAAGATTCATAAAGAAAAGTCTCAAGATCTGATGATACTAGCTTTCTCTTGTATATACATAATGGAATATTATATTAATCTCATATTAATCTTTTAATAATATAACTTTTATTTTATGAGTGATATTTTCTTATGAGTTTGCCTTTAAGGTATTTGATATTGTTATTATTGCCATAATAGAACCATCATTTAAGGTCGTAAAATGTAGAGTTTTCTGGCGATGGCGCTGTACTGAAGGGAGTAAATCTATCTATCTATCTAATCTATCTATTTCCTCTCTCTCCATATCTATCTATCTATTAATCTATCTTTCTACTATCTTTTCTCTATCTATCTATCTATCTAATCTATCTATCTATCTTTCTATCCTATCTATCTATTTATCTATCTATCTATCTATCTATCTATCTATCTATCTATCTATCTATCTATCTATCTATCTATCTATCTATCTATCTATCTATCTATCTATCTATCTATCTATCTATCTATCTATCTAGCTCCACCTTTCTCCTTAATCTATATATCTATCTATCTAGCTCCGCTTCTCTTATCTATCTATTCTATCTATCATATCTATCTATATCTCTATATAATCTATCCATCTATCTTTCTAATCTCTATCTATCTATCTATCTATCTATCTTTGTCATTCTAGTATTTTTTTTATTTAAAACTAGAGTTTTTGAAAATCTATAAAACTTATTTGCAAAACAATCGTGAATAATACACGAACGAAAACTGTATTGCCCTTTTAAAATTCAAAAATTATATATAAATATATATATAATATATTATATATATATATATATATATATATATATTATATATTATATATATATATTATATATATATTAAATATATATATAGTAATATATATATATATATATTATATATAATAGATATATATATATATATATTATATAATATTTATAATTTTCATAATCCGGCGACTCTAAGTAACTTTTTTACTACTTCGGCTTTCTCCTCTCTCTCCCTCTCTCTCTTCTCTCTATATATATATATAGTTATTAATATATATATATACTATATAATATATATCTATTCTTACAAATGTATAAATATTGATTTCTATTTTAATGTATATATGAATAATTATGACACAAAATAGTCATTTTAATGAGATTTTGAGTTAAATTTCCCTATTATTAATTACAGTTTTCTTTAGCTTTATAATTGATTCTATGGGGTTCCTTATCTGTTTTTTTTTCAAATTCAGATATTAGAATTTAAATAATTAAGTTTTATTTTTTTTCCGAAATGTGCATTTAAAAACAAGTAAATGTTTATTTTAAAAATTTTTTTTTTTTTTAAATAAAACTAAGTGTTTTTCATAATTAGAGTTCGAGTAGAAATAAAAAAACAACTTGTAAAAAAAAAATTAGAATTTTCAACGCAATTATGTATTGTAGAACTGTCTTCAAACTTTTCTCTCCACTTTTTTCGGAAGAGGCACGACAGTCCATCATTTATAATAATTTGATTGAAAAGGATAGCCACTTACTACTCAATGCCGGAATGATTCTTACACTTTTTTGTTTAAAATTTACCAGTTAGCAGGAAAATTTGAGAGATAATGTAATGTATTCTTTCAGAAGACCTATTTTCACAAAAAAAATAAGTGAATTTTATCGTAAACTTTAGGAAATTTGAAGAAGAATCGATCGTTTCTATAAATATAACTCCGTGCTGAGCAAGCGATAGCAACTAGTGTAGGAGTCGACTCTGATATTAAATATTTATATATATATAATATAGTATAATATATAATATATTAT
>JABUQX010110305.1:17500-19797 GCA_015478945.1 Trachelipus rathkii | reverse complement strand
TATATATATATATATATATATATATATATATATATATATATATATATATATATATATATATAATTACAGAATAAATGTATTGGGATAGTAGTTGAGATTAACGGATTCTAAAAATAATCGATACTTTTTTAAAATTAATTGATGTTTTGATATTGGTATGAAACAACGTTGCCAGATGTTGTTAATAAAAAATTACGATATATTTATAAGGAACGTTATTCGGTGTTTTCATATTTTATTTCATTTTACTCTCGAAAAATAAGTAAGGTTATGATAAGTTTTGTTAAGTATACACAGATTTTCTGTGTATACCTAACAAAACTTATGGTAACCTAAACTTGATGGGTCATAAACAGAAATTAAACATAAAAAAAAAATAATTCAGTAGATGGAATAAATTTATATATGAGAGATGTCTGGCAGCGCTTTTTCAGTCCTCTTACATGGGGATGAAAGATATATAAAAAAAAACGATTATCGAAAAAAATAATCGATATTTCGTCAGAATCCGCTAATCTCGACTATTACCGGTACTGGTATCAAAATAATTATAACAAATTTAATTAATACAAAATTTACTTTAAAAGTATATGTTATCTGTACTTGAAACAGTAATAAAAGGCTAAGTCTAGCATTAGTAAAAGAACAATTTCAACATGCTTAAAAAATGCTGCATAATATATCGCTAAATTTTCATTATCATCTTCAACATTGGGATCGCATCCATGTCTCATCAACTTGCGAACGATATCAATGTGTCCTGACTTGGCGGCATAACTTAAAGCGCATCTTCCTTCTTTGTCTCTTATGCAAGGATCGGCTCCATGTTGTAATAAGAGTTTTACTGCTTTTATATCACCGCATCCTGAAGCTAACATTATTGGAGTGACATTACCTTCACCTTCCATGTTGACATTATCTTCACATTTGAGTAGTATGTCCATTAGACGGTGGGTTAGTGAGCGGTACTGAGATGTATAATATATTAATTCTCTCCAGAGTGTTGGGGTATTAAGTTTCTGGAATATATCTATGGTATTAAAATAGTCCCATGGTAGCAGGGCATCATGTATTAAACCGACATTGTTATTGTTAAAGTCATCGAGTTTTGAACCTGCGTCGATAAGAAGAAATATAGTTTTAGAATTTTTTCTTCTTATAGCGATTTGTAGAGGTGATTCACCAGTTTTATTTTTTGCCAAATGATTAGCACCGAATTCTATGAGAACCCTTACATGTTCCCACTGATCAGCATCTGTTTGGAAATGCAGAACGCTTCTTCCTAAATGATCAACTGCATTGACATTTGCTCCGGCTAATATCAAGTCCTCAAGAACGCAAAACGAAGAAGCAATCATTAATGGTGTTATTCCATTATTATTAATAGCATTAACATTTGCCCCATGTTGAATAAAAAGCCTTACTAATTCTTCTGAATTGCCATCGATTGCCTTCATAAGAGCGGTATCGCCATTTTTATCACAAGCTTCGACATTAGCTCCAGCCGATAAAAGCAGCTTCACTGCATCAAATTCTCTAATTAATGAAGCCGCCATTAGAGGTGTGAAGCCCCTTTTATTAGGAGTATTTATATTAGCCCCGTATTCAATTAAGAGCTTTAAACATTTAAGAGATCTTTGCATACCGATTCCATTACTTCTTCCAGCTGCCCACATCACAGCCGTGTTTCCATCATGATCAGCAACATCAAAATCCGCTCCATGATCTAACAACAATTTCAAACATTCAATTTGCTTATAGTGTACAGCAACTAATACCACATTTTCACCATCATTCCCACATAAATTTAAATCTGCGCCATATTTTATCGCTAACGATACTAACTCTATTTCACCTGACGATACTAAACTAAACATCACTGGGACTCCTTTCCAGTCTTTCGCATTGGGTGACGCCCCACTTTCCATCAATAATTTAGCAATCTCAACCCAGTGTCCAGATTCTGCAAATGTCATCAAACACGTAAGTGGAACGTGTTCTTTTGACAGTTGTAAATTGGGATCCATCCCAAGCTCCAGATATCTTTCAAAAGTATTTTTATTACATTTTATGTAAGCTTTTTTTAATTCAATTACAGCGTCATTAGCTTTGTCACTATCATGGAAAATATCCATAAAATGACACCTTAATGTTTTTAACACCTCGTTCATATTATTATTATTTTTATTATTATTATTATTATTATTATTATTATTATTATTATTATTATTATTATTATTATTATTATTATTATTATTATTATTATTATTATTATTATTATTATTATTATTATTATT